>CAJNIZ010000392.1:6763-32209 GCA_905231905.1 Symbiodinium pilosum | reverse complement strand
CCAAAAAACCTTTGAGGCTGAGCCAAGTTCTATCTATGCATCGCGTACCAGCCATGTTACTGAGGTCTCCCGGTGTTTGACACGGGACAGCAAAGATCTTAAGCTGGTGCGTTACTGGTCGATGGTGTAGGCCGCGATCAAGGCAAGCAGCCTCTCATGCAGCATTGCCATCCGCGAACACCACTGAGGCAGTCTTTTTGGAGATCCTGCGGATGCTCACGAAGCACGAACGTTATTATGGTTTGGGCATGGATGCTCTGGTCACCGTATGCTCTTGGAACACGCACGGAATTATGGTTTGGGCATAGATGCTCTGGTGAGCGGATGCTCTCGAAACACGAACGGAATGATGGTTTGGGCATGGATGCTCTGGTGAGCGGATGGATGCTCTCGAATCACGAACGGAATGATGGTTTGGGCATGGATGCTCTGGTGAGCGGCTGCTCTCGAAGCACGAACGTTATTATGGTTTGGGCATGGATGCTCTGGTCACCGCACGCGCGGTATGGTTTGGCCATGGACGAAGTCCAAATACATATATTGTTTAAATCAGGTCACGAGCCATAGAACACCCAAGTAAACCCAAAAATCTTGAAATATACACTATTTTTTAAAAAAAAATGCTATAAAACGCCACGGCGTTCTATGACCCGTTGACCAACTACTATAGTATGTTGGGGTTATATAGGGTTAAAAGTCCCCCTTAGTAGATAGAATATGGGTGGTTATATTGGGATAATGGAAAAGAAAATGGAAACTACAATATTTCATTTAGGGTTTAGGGGTTTCCCCAATTAGGGGTATCATTCTGGGGGTCCGTATAATGAGCTAACCTGTAACCCCAACTACCTACAGCTTAGTAGTACTTTCCCCTGAATCAGTAAGTATACCCCACCAACCAGTAGCTAAGTGCGGTTACAGGAAAACTCTAGGATCTTAGAGGTGAACATTTCAGGCTTGGTGGTAGGGTCTAGGCTTCATTATTGACGCGGTTAAAGGTTTAGGGTTTAGGGTTTAGAGCTCATGACCTACAAGGAGGGCCTTCCTTGATACGCAGCTATAGGGTTTAGGGCTATAGGCTTCAAAGCTACTACTCAAGCAACTTACAGGCAAACGTATCCCTGCTATGCGAACCCAACTTATAAATCACAACTGCAGGCCCTCCTTGTAGGGTGCAAGCCTTTATTGAATCTATTGCGGGCTTCAGCTCAAGAGAATTCCTGCAACGTCAAAGGGTCCATGTAGGTTTAGGGTCTAGGGTTCAGGGTAGGTATATGGTATATACTTCGGGCCCACAGGGGTTACCATATAACTGTTTTAAGGCGCCAGAATTATACCATTTGCCTACATGGACCCTTTGGGTGACTATCTAAAAACTTCCGAATCTAATCCTAGCGCGGCAAGGGTGAGAGCTGCTAATCGGTGTAAGTGAATCGAGTTCCTTAAACCCCAAAGTCGTAAGCGCCCCGCCATAAATCTAAACTCTAAACAGCGGCTGAGCGTGTCACACTGTAAAACCAAACGATGCGGAATCAGCTGGGTCTACGAGACCACCCATATTAGTAGTTCCGAAAACAGAGGTTCTGCCGATATGTGCCAAACTATCTTCATGCTTATTGTAAGGACTCACTAAGAGCCTCACACGTTTGGTAGATGCACCTCCCTAAACCCTAAACCCTAAAACCCTGTTGGAAACCTATACATCCTTACATATCCGCTTGAAACACCCCAAGAAAGAGGAATCCTGAGTGGCTTGCAAACTCCCATGCCTACACCGCAAACCCCTAATGCTAGTAACTGTTCAGGATTCTGTAGAAACCGTTTGCGCACTTGTCCCCCCAGGCATGGATACAGGATTGAGGGCTTAGGGTTTAGAATTTTGTGGTTTGTATCAGGATAGTTCGGAGAAAGTCCGATGATTTCTTCCCATAGTCCCGACCAGAATCACAGACAGTGACAGAAAGCCGCAGCACATCATAAATGCCCACAAAAGGCCTTCCAGAGACTACCGTCCGTTTAGAAGGGGTCTATGGGGTTTCATGTTCGATTTGGGGAGCTGCTATCCAGGCAGTCTCCATACTACACACCTGGAAAGCTGCAGATCGACATCCCAGTGCCTTAAATTCGTCAAGCCGAAACTGGGACCGGCAATCAACCTTCCTTGGTCTGGTTTGTACTGAAAATCAAACTAGGACCCAAAGCGTCCCAGTCGTTGAAGCCATCTACAGGTGGATAGTTATCTCGCCGGAAGTCTCCACAATGCTCCCAAAGAGTCTTCCATGCAGAAGACCTGATGCCTTGTAGGAGTGGCACCTCTGAGAGGATATCTTCAGGATACATGGTCCAATCTGGAAAGTCGAATGGAAAAGAACACGGAACTTGGAATGGAAAAACAGCGCTATAAAGAGAGGTACAGTACACAAAAAAAAACATAGTGTATGGAAGCCCTTACAGGTAGGTACTTTACACGTGGGTAGTTCCCATAATAGTGCCATAAGGACTCCCACGAACCCCCCCAATTTCTTATAGGAGTGGTATGAAAGGCCTATAGGAGACTACCCATCTGTAAACTACCCACGCTTCATACATAGGAGCCAAAATCACTAGCAGGATCATGCCTACGTCTATCTCATATGCCTATAGCATATGGTCCCCCTTAAGTAGATAGAATATGAATATGAAGTATATCAGGATCTTATTATAGCAAAACCAGCAAGATTCTATCTACTTAAGGGGGACTATATCTATACAAGGAATCTAGGACCATGATAGTAGCAACTAGGCCCCTGCAGTACCCGTAAGGATGGGCTTTTTACATCTATTCCCAAAGCCTGAATGTTGTTCCCAGACCCAAGAATCATCCTAGAAGCCCAAAAACTTCAACTTGGATCTCGCCTATATAGGCTCCTGACCTAGGGAAAAGATTATCACTACAATTACTACTATTACTAGTTTTGTCATTGTTGCTAGTTTTACTACAACTACGATTACTATTCTGACTATTATGGTTACTTGACCTTGCACCCTAAACCCTAAACCCTTGTGAAATTATCCTGACTTGGGGGCAGCGTTCAACCTAAACCCCTGCTTGGAGGGTCAGGGAGGCCGAAAAGCCTTGTAACTTACCGGGGTTCTCAGTAATGATGAAGGGAACATCATCCCTCATCCCTATAATCCCAATATACTATATTCCCCTATTCCTCAATCATAACCTTAAGATAAGCAATATAGTTGGCCTGCTCTTTTTCCCCTACTTACTTTTCCCTATCGCTGACCTGCTCGCTAAGTCTCCTGACCCTCCTGGTAAAACCACAGTGAGGCTCCCTGCCTGACTTTGCTATTGTCGACATCGTCGACTTCGTCCGGTTTTTGGCAAACGGAGTCTTGCGACTGTTTAAATTCCTCGGGGTTGGCATGCGGAAACAAACTTAGTTTAGGGTCTACCTGTAATCCCAATTGCCTACAGTTTGGTAGTAATTGCCCCTTCATTAACACATATAAGCCAAAAAAATGTAGGTAAGTGGGGTTTCAGGTACGGGATTAAGGCTCGATGGCTGAACGTAATAACATAAGTTCCTTGATGACAAAAGTTCTGCAGACCGTTGGCCCTAATGATTAGAAGCACTCATTCCTGAAGGGTCCAAGGACCCAAATGATAGGGTTTTAGGGCCCAAATACCGTGATTAGTATAGTGGTTGAGCCCTAAAACCCTATTATTATTTGAGTCCTGGGACCCTTAGAGTTTGGGGTGGGGCATTTATGGTTTAGGGCTAGTGCGCACTTCTTGGGACCACTGCTACGTAACGCGATGAGCCTTGTTCCACCCTCGGGGACCCTGGCGTATGGGGGTCTGTAGGGACTGTGGTCTTTTGTGGGTACCCTGAATATTCCGGGCCCCTTTCTGGGAAATCTGTATAACCAGATAAAAACCCGAAACTTTATAGACCTCTACATTAGTTGCCACAGACCAGGCTCTTCGTCAGAAGGGGCACCCCTTCCTTGGAGAGCTGGAACTTCTCCTCGGGCGTGCTCAAGCGAAAGCAATTTAGGGTTTAGGGTTTGGGGATTAGGGTGTAGACTTTGGGGTTTAGGGTTCAAGGCGTAGCAACTACACAGTTTATCTACAGGGGCTTGATAGGAACCTCATTCCCTGCTAAACCTCAGTAAGTTTAGGACACGGGGGTTCCGGGTATTAGGCATTAGGGGGTCTTAGGGTTGAGGTTTCACGAGTATTCAGTACCCTAAACCAGTAGGCCACCTGGACCAGATGGAACCTGGCTTTTGAAGGTCCTTCCCTCTGCTTTCTTATCGTAAGTATGGGCTCCGCAAATTGGGCCGGAGCGGCTTTTGGGAAGTCCCCATGATAAGGACTATATGGAATGTCGGGCTGTGCACTATCCGCACCGATTTACCACAGCTTTGGAAACTCCCCAAACCCTGACCCTAGATCCCTAACTCCTGAGTTCCCCTACTACTCCCCTATACTACCCCAAGGTTCCCCCTTAATAAAATCATAATGTAGCCTAAGTATCCCTAAATAGCCTTAATTAAGGGGGGAACCTAAGGGAGTAGTATGGAGGGGGTAGTAGGGCAACCCATGACTTACCTCCTGAGGGGACAGGTAGAGTAGACTGTAAGCTTCCGGAGTTTTTGACGAAAATCGCAAATTGGGGTCTTACCATTGTGCATGTGTTTTGGGGTTTAAAGTTTGGGGTGTAGGTTTTCAGCATTTAGGGTTTGGGGTTTAGGGTTTAGGGCATACAGGGCCTAGGCTCTGGGTCAGACATAGAAGTGGCCATGATCTGCCTGAAAGAAAACAAAATGCGCTGAATGATCCCCAGAGCCTTCCTACATCTTTGCCCTTCCGTAGCCTGCCCTTCCGTAGCCTGCATTCTGCAGACAAAAAATGTGATTGGGGCTATTCTGCAAACGCACCCAAAAGCAGCCACAGGGCATGCGCTTCATGTAGATTCCCAAGCGCAATGATTGCTTTATTGCGGTTCTCTCTCTGGAAGCACTATAGGCTTGAGGTCTGTTATCAAACCTGGAAGAACAACCCAAGCCTGAGCCGTGCACATTACGGCTGTCTTCCTGACAGGCCCTGGCATCGCCCGAGGAAACACAAATTACCATACACAAGCAATAGCAGCAATCTACGGCGGCAGCAGCAGCAGGAAGGGGAGGCAGAGAAAAGAGACCACAACAACAAGAAAGAGTGTCAATGACAAGAAGTGGCCACAGCCACAACAGCCTCCAGCATCAGCAGAACAACGGCAATGCCCTCAACAGAAACAACTGGCCCAGCAATTGTGGGAGCAACCGACAAAAGCTGACCTCATGCGATCTTCTTTTCTCTTTGCATGCGCCGATATTTCCGCATAAACCCGTCCCCGAAACAACCACATCCGCATAACCAGGTTGGAAACGACTTACCTTCTTCTGTCTTCAGCTTTAATCAGTAGCGGCAATACTGTCAAGCCTGAAGTTGGTTCACAACCTGATTAGACAGTTTGAAGTCCTCCTTCTCCTCAAGGTCTGCCAGCTTGTTCGCCTCAGCGGGACGGCTGCAGGGCTCTTGTTGGGAACTGCCCCTCTTGAAAGCCTTCAATTGCGGGCTTAGGCGGGTGTTTAGGAAGATCCAAAACGTTCCTTGCTTGTTGGCCCTTGAAGCCCACATCAAACTCAAGCTTTAGCTCACATGATACGATGAAGGGAAACCAAAAATGTTCAAGGGCTGAAGCTGCAGAAGAAACAGCCTGGATTCGCTGTAGGCTTTGCTACACGATCTAGGGTTTAGTGCTCTACCCCCCCTCGCCCAAAAAAAAGGCCATGCTTCAGAGAAGAGATGACACTGAACGGTACCGGGAACGTATACTTCAAGGAGTTTCCACACAGGGGGTACCAGGTGGCGGCCGTGCCCTAAGTAAGGCGTATATGGAAGGCATATCAGGGCGATGTAAGGTTTATCTGCTTAAGATTACTATCCACATTTCGTCCTTATACAGTTCTTGTATACCACAACCCCTAAAAGGTCCTGCAAAAGCCTATTGACACATCATCCAACCCCGTAAAAAACCAACAGCCCAGTCCATCAAGTGATCGGACGATTCAAGTCACCGAGCCTACGGCCTCATCCCAAATCCGTCCTACATTCCCTAAGGCTCGAAATAGCCCAATGTAGGTCATATTTATAGACTTTGGGGCCCAATGTAGGTACTATTTATAGACATGGAGCCCTAGGGATTACAAGGAGGGGCCCCATAGTTGTAGTTTGACCTATAATAAAGAAAAGCTTTTGGAAGAAGGTCTGTAAATCATCCTTTCTGGGGCTTAAATGTATAATCATGCAACTATTGAGCCCTTGTCGTAAGGGTTCAGGATTCGTTCATGGCATTTTCGGGTCTTTGGGGTGTACAACTCTACCCAGACCCTCCTATGTACTTCCTTTTTGCGCAGTATATCATAACCCCTTACCAAAAAAACAACAGACCCAAAGAGGAACTACATTGGAGCCCTTGTGCAAACTCAACTTCAATAGATTCTCGACCCTAAACCCTAAACCCTAGCTGAACCCTAAAGGCCGTTATTCTCGACCCTACTCTCTAAACCCTAAACCTTGGCATCCCTAAGCTCCGATACTTCTCTCCCCCCTAATATTAAACCCCCCAACCCTCAAGGGGTATATAGAGGTCATTATTAGGATGTAGGGTTTAGCGGTAAACCCCCCCTCACCCCCTAATATGTTACACTATACCACAATGGGGGAGTATTGAATAATAGAGGGGGTGGCGGGTTTAATATTCATCTAGAGGAGGGGAGTACAATTTGTGTCGCTCGGGCCACTCTTCCGCTTGCGCCAATCAGCTTTAAGACATACAGGCCTAAACCCCCGTGTTCATTGCACTTTCCATTTTCCATTACTCGGGTATTAATAGTATCCCTAAGCCCCAAAATTCTGAATAGTACTTTCCATTCCAATTCTTTTGCATTTGATGTGCCATTACAGAGGTAATACCCTGAACCCTAAGCCCTAGATCCTAGACCAGTCCCAAATCCTAAGCCCTAAGCCTTTTTGGACGCAGGGCCGGGGCCGTGTTCAAGGAGTTGCTTGCACATACCCCACCTCTTAAAACCTAAAACCAAACACAAAGGTGAACGTCCAGTGGCATTGGACGGCGTTCCCGGCAGGCTGGTCGGCTGGAGCGCGGACGCCTCACAGGGACCCTTTGGGGTTCAAGGTTTAGGGCTTGTGGTTTAGGTTTTAGGGTTTAGGCCTTAGGGCTTAAGGCTTATAGGGCTTAAGGCTTAGGGTTTAAGACTAAGGGTTTAGGGGGTAGGGTTTTGCGTTCTGAGGACGAGATTATAGGCCAGAGGCTATAAGTAGGGCTTGCTTGTATTGTCAGTTACCTGTAGTTTAGTGGGTTTTGCCTGACCAAGGGGTCAAGACTTCTAAACTAAGCTGTGTGCATTGGGGGTTACAAAGTTGGGTTTGCCTTTATCCTACTGGTTCTCAGCAGGGAATAAGGTATTCTATTGGAACAATATTCCCTTATCCCCTACCGGAACCAGTAAGTTATGCTCGCAAACTTACATGGCTCCATACTAACCTGGAAACTAATATGGGCCCCCTTAAAACAAGGGCTGCTAAAACTTTCGACCCTTCAACTAAATGTGGGTTATCTATAGTGATCTGACGGTATTGTTGTGGCGCAAGACCTAGACTCAAACCGGAAGCACTACAGAGCCAGGAAGTAAAGGCTCCCTTCCATTCTCGAGTTAAGCCCTCACGCAGACTCTCTAAGGTTCAAGTACATGAGAATACCTTTCAGGAGTATGCTACGCTCTGTGTAACCCTAAGGTGATTCTGAAGGTTGGCGCGATGTTCTTGACAATTGCAGGGAAAACTCAGGTAGGGCCCAGAGTCCTTAACCCCAAGCCCTTGAGATACACTTCTGTTTCACGGAACACCGAACCCCATCTCCCTTACACCCCTAAAACCCTCAACCCTGACCCCCTAAACCCTAACCCCTGAACTCCGAACCCCAAGGGTTTACGGTGTAGGCTTGCAATCCTCCCGGACGCTCAGAAAATGCGGCAGCTGTTGATGGACCTATGCTACCTAAGCCACCTTAGACACTCTTGGGTTTAGGGTTCAGTGTATATATATAATCCCAGTTTCCATTTCATTTTCCATTTTCTTTTCCATTTGATTCTCCATTATTGGGGTAATATTGGGTACCATAGACTACTCACAAAGGGTTAGAGCGAAGTTGGTACATCCTGACTATTTAGGGTTTAGGGTTTAGGGTCCAAAGGGCCCTCAACTCCTGAACTCGCAGCCCTGGGCCTTAAAACGTCATCCTGCAACCCCTTGAGCGTTGATCCCAAACCCGAAAACCTACAAAGCAGTCCTAACGCCCTAAGCCCAAGACTCCCGAGTAGTATGAGAGATTTTGAGTTTAGGCCGCTACATTAGATATCCTGGCCACGGATCTGGTGAATCCACATCGCCGCAGCAGTTTCCCGGCGTAGGCTCAGCACTTTAGGCTTTAAACCCGAAGCGTTATAACGTCTAGACACCAAAGCACCAAACCCCAAAGAATTATCTCAAACCCGAAGCCTCATAATGCCTAAACACTAAATCCCCAAACCCAAAAGAGCTGTCTCAGCAAATCTCTCATCCCTAAACTCCGCATAAGACTCCCAAACCCCAAATCCCGAACCCCCCCTAAACTCCACCCAAGCTCTTAACTTTCAATTTATCCCTACTTGGAGGATCTTTTGACTTAGCAAGTCTACCTACTATCCACAATAATTGCGATTATCAGCCACATAACCCCAGTTCCTAAGTAGACTTACTAAGCCAAGAGATCCTCCAAGCATTTCACAACCAACATAAGCACCCACTTGAAAGCGAGATTAAGCCCTTACACCCAAAACCCGTTCCAATCCCTTTTTAAGCACAAAAACTCCTGTGACAAGGGCCCCTCAAGGTCGAAATTGATATGTCTCAAAATAGTCCCAAAGCAGTCCCGAACATGTATCCCCATGACCCCCTGATAATCCCTGTAGATTCCGAGGGTCCCTGAGAGCTCCCCCCATTTCAACCCTAGACCCTGTATTATGAACCACGAGAACCCCTTAAGAACGACCACCGTGAGCCCCAAACCCTGAGTCCCTAAACTCCAAACCCTAAACCCTGAACCCCTAAGCCTTCAAACCTGAACCCCTCGACCCTAAACCTTAAACCCTGAACCCCTGACCCGCAAAGCCTAAACCGTCAACCCTGAGACCCTCAACCCTTAACCCTGCCAAAGAATCCCTTCGCCTGCTGCCTGACCACTGTGTAATATACAAAGCCAAAAGAGCAACACACATAGCCCAAGAGGACGGACAAGACAACAGAAAAACGATATTGTCTTAACCTCTCAAGCCTAAACCATAAACCCGAATCCCTGAACCCCAAACCCCTACACCCTAAAATCCCTAAACCCTACATACCCTAAACCCTAATATACACCTTATTATTATACAGTACTTTCCATTTTCTTTTCCATAGTCCCTATGAAACCTTACTTACTTAGGGAGAACAACCCCTTTGCCGCCTGACCATTGAAGGCCAATTCCGGCCAGGCTCCAGGCATCCTGTCGATGGCTTCCTGCGAGCGGCCGACTTCGGGGGGATGCTGTTGTTTAGGGATTTAAGGATTTAGGGATTTAGGATTTAGGGATTTAGGAATTTAGAGATTTAGGGATTTAGAGGGGCTCAATACACCTTTTAATCCTAACATGATTTAGACAACATGATTTCTGGATCCGGGACATGAGGCGGAAAAGCCCTAAATCAGAAATGCAGCTCGAGAGCCCTCTATCCAACCCTCGAATTCTAAACCCCCACACTCTTTGAACATTGAAACCCCACCCTTCAACCAAAACCTTGTCGGCTTCTGAAAGCCGCTGAAGGGGGCAGACGAAGTCTCGGCTCAAAGTGGAATTCCAGCTTGGCAGGTCCCTCGGAATCCGTGAAGTGACGAGCTCAAGCTGCTGGTTGCGTCCTCCAAGCCACAGATTTCGACACGCACGTCCAGCGTGCCAGCGTTGTCCGCTGTCTTCATCTTTGACCGGGCCTTGCGACCCATGGACCCATGGAAATGATAACGATATGACGCGCGCACTGCCAGAAGAAGGGGTGAACGATCCCTGTGCCAGCTCGCAGTCCGCTAGTCCAAGCAAACGATCTGCAACGATGCTGCGCCGCCTCACAATACTAGGATAGGTCTGGGGGCCCTACAGAAAATCAAACTCTCATGACTTTATAAGGATTATGTATAGGAATTAATTAAGGGTAGAAAACTTAAATGAATGAATGAATGAATGAATAAATAAATATACAATACCCATAGCCTTCAGGCCTTCTGGTCTGGTGGTTTGCTTGCTGGCTCTTAGGCAAGAGTGGTGGTTTGGAAGCCGATGGTGGGCCTACATACTGTTGATACTAAAAATACTGCATGACCTTACTATACTATAGTACAACAAAATTCCCAGGGTATAACTGTAACATACTGAGGGTCCTGCAGGATTTTTAGTAGCCACCTTATTTCCCCATCTGCGGTCTCAGCTTTGAGTTTTAGGCTTGTGCTTTGTGGTTTCGTGGGTTCCTTGTTGGCAGAATATGAATGAAAACAAAGGGGGGACTCTAGCTCTTGAAGCCCTCACAAGACTTTCGGTTCATAGTTTACAGCTCTCCACCCTTAACACCTACCTGGATCTCTGAACTCTGAAAGCTGCCCCAGCCTGTAACTGTTAAGTTGCATACAGGACGCTTAGAGGTTCTACACGAATGTATAAGTTTCCAGCAATGGTAGAACTACGGGTACTGTTATGTGAATAAAGCGGGGCGCCCTAAACCCAAAAGCCTAAACCTCAAACCGTAGTCATCCCTAAACACTACTTGGGGGGGTCAGGGAGGCTCAGTGATGCACTTATAGTCCCCATAAGCCATAAAATATCCTCAGCCATCCTCATCTGTAACCCACTTACGAACCCCCAGACCACAAATCACAAAACCTAAACCCTAAACCCGAAGACCTTAACCCTAACCCCTCAACCACCCAAAATACCCTAAACCCTTCGACCTTAACCCTAACCCCTAAACCCTCAAAGCCAACACCTAAGACCTACCTGGACCCCCAACAGTATGTAAAATAATTGCCTTCATGGCTGTTATCATGGGCTTAGGGCTACAATTTTACAACATACTTTTGGGGTTTAGGTAGTAGTTGCTCCCTAAACCCTAAACCCTAAACCTTATTTAGGTAGTAGTTACTCCTTTATATACTTTTGGGGTTTAGGTAACCCCCCCAAACCCTAAAAGACATGGCTCCGCACCTTGATGTCGCCATAGGTCTTGCCCAGGGCCTGGCAGGCAGAGGGGTTAAGGGTTAAGGGTTTAGTGTTTAGGGGTTAAAGGTTTAGGGTTTAGGGGTTTAGGGTTATGGGTTTAGTGTTTGGGGGTTTAGGGGTTTAGGGCAGAACATTTGGAGGCTCCTTCTCTGATATAAGACTATATGGACTATGTAGGGCTTAAATGGCAGCTATATGATACAGATTGCAAGATTATGCTGGAGTTGTAAGGAGCTTAAGGGTTCTGTAGCGGTTGTAGGCCTTACATAGGGGTTCTAGCAGTTATAAACCGATATGTGACTTATATAGGGGCTTTGTACGGGGTGCAGGGAGTATATAGGGGGGTATATAGGGGAAATACAGCTATAAGGTTCATAAAGCTCAAGGTTTCCAAGCCAGGGGTCTTTGTTGCGGTCCTGCGATGAGTAAATACTATGCGTGTTGCCACCTTGCGGTACTCTAATTTTGGAAACTACATTTTTTCTGGGGCTGGCTTTAGGGCTTTATGATTGTGGGGGGGCGGTTTTACATCAAAATTGCCACGAGAAAATGTCATATAAATGCGGCTTTGGAAGTCTCGACGGAAGGGATTGCGGTAACAATCCCACCGCCATGCCCTACTTATAATCCTTAAACCCTACTTTATACATAAAGCCTAGTTCCCATTCCCTGAGCCTAAATATTCTCCATAATATATCTCTTTCCGTTCTAGAAGCCCTACATACCCCGATGTACCCTTACTTTACCCTAGAACTTCTTTCAGGGGATTCCAGACGGCAATTTTATACCAAGGGGTGACACCATCTGTAGACTGAACAAGGCATCCCTCATTTTAGGAGACCCTCAACCCTAATGCCTAAATCACGTAGCCCATACACAACCCTTATACCCTGCACGATATTCTAAAAGCCCTAAACCCTAAACCTTATAAGCCCTATAACCCCTAATCCCTAAACCCTAAACCCTAAACTCTAAACTCTACTCCCTAAACCCAAATCCCTGAACCCTAAAAATCCCCAAGCCCTAAACAGTAAACCCTAAACTCTAAACCCTACACCTATAAGAACCCTAAACCCTGACTTGCCTCCAGGGATCCTTGGAGCTCCGACTGACATCGTAAGAGCTCCGAGAAGCATTGCTGGCCTGCCACCAGCTTAGGGGATTTCCGGGCTTAGGGGTTTAGGGTTTCAGGGTTTAGGGATTTCAAGGTTTAGGGGTTTAGGGTTTCAGGGTTTAGGGATTTCGGGGTTTAGAGTTTCAGGGTTTAGGGTTTGAGGTTTAGGTTTTAGTGCTGTTTGGGGTTTAGGTATAGTGCTCAACCCTAAACCCTGAACTCAGACTTCGGGTTTTAGGGTTTCGGTGTGAGGGTTGGCCTAGAGCAGGGGTTATGGGTTTCCAACCACGTTTCACGTTCATAGGCTACAGTACGGACGAGGATCAAGGATTTAGGAGTTGGTAGTCTCCATGAATCCCATCCCAAATTGCTATAACCATTACTTTAGGGACCCCCCCAAAATGGGGAGTGCATGGTGATATCTACGGAAGATAGGGGAGTTTGACTACCCTTACCCCCCACAGACAGGCCCCAATGACTATCATATGACTCTTATTAATGGGGTCCTCAGTATTGCGGCTGGGGGTACCAAAATCCCATTATTGCCTACCTTAATCCTTTTCTAGTCCCCCCATAATCCTTACAGGTTCCCCGTGAACATGTTCTCACCCCCAGTCTATTATGGTGCCCATGTTCCCTTTGAAGTTATGAAGCTCTTGGAGGGCTACGTACAATTGATAAAGAAGGCTCACAGATGCAAATTCATGAAACTAATACCGAGGGCTTTGGGTTGAAAACGAAGTTTTGCAAAACCCTAAACCCTAAGCCCAATCCCCTAAACCCTAAAACTCCCATCCTCAACCCCCACCCCCCACCCAAGTTGACCCCAAGCCCACAAAGCGCATCCTGTACAGATGTCGTGAGTCCCACAAAACACGAACTAAGAACGAGTCTCTAGACCCTAAACCCTAAACCCCGAAGCATCCACAAAAGAGTCACAAGAAGGATTACCTTGGAATCCCAAACTGCACTACAATTCATTTCCTGGAGGTTCAGGGCGAGAATAGGGTTTCAGGGTTTAGGGTATAGGGCAACATAATTGCAATAAGGATAACCTTGCTTAGAACCCAGTTTCACAAGCCCCCTAAGTCCCCTAATGTGGTTAAATGTGGGTTTCAACTACCGTTTACAATTAGGCTACGATTGCCCTGTATCTTGCCCTAAACCCTGCACCCTAAAGCTGGAAGTATGGTATCTCGGGCATTTTGGAGCCATAGCTCCTTTCCCGCCTCCCGCGTGGCCCATGGCTTGCGCAGCTATCTTAAAGCTCTGCTTTCTAATATTATAAGCCTGTTGCACTCAAAGCCCATCCGTGGATTCGTCTTCGGGGTGTGTAGCCGCAGGGGCATGCTCCCAGATCCTTGTTGCTTGTACCGCTGCTGACAGCCCCAAAGACACCCTGAAGAACCTGTCTGGCCCTCATAAGCCCTTCAAGAACGCCCAGACCATGTCCTTAACGTCTGGCGTCAGACAGCCTGAAGGATCACAACATCTCACAAGTGTCTTAAGCCTGCTGATGGCTGCGAGGTGGCTGAAATGGTCCAACAAGAAAGAACTGACTTACTGAAGGCATGAGCTAGGCTTGTGTAGAGGAGTATGTTGAAGAAGTAGGGGCTAGGGCGGAGGTTCATTAGTGCTTGGGCATTGCAATATGAAGCATCCAATTCTGCGGTTCTGCTAGCTTTAGCATGACCATGTACCCCTCAATCTAGCATCGAAGTCCAAACCGCTAACCTGCGACAGGCATCACAGCTGCCTAGCATACTTTGGGAAGGAAAATCGGAAGTTCACCTCATGGGAAGACAGACAACGGACATGTTTGTCTTCACTTGTCCCTGATGTATAACACCTATGGTGTTCATTATGCCCCCCCCCCAAAAAACAAGATCAACACGAAATACAGATATACATGTGAGTATATAGATACATACTCATCAAATTTCATGAGGAGCCCAATATACACTCATCCAATACAATAGTAAACACCCTACTTCATAACTGGGTGGACTTTCACGACCCTTACTGCAGAGTCCCTAATAAGTGCTGGATTTCCTATTTACAACCCTAGAAGCCCAGATACCTACATATTGGGTTCCTGTCCTGAAGTGCCTATTTGAATTAATACTACGTATCTATAACCCAAGGACCTACTATATGGGTACCTGGGCTTCTAGGGCAAGGTGTTACGCAAGGGTTTAGGTTTAGGGCTTCGGAGCACCCACAATCTCGAGCAGCCGCCAGCACCCCTAGTGAAGGGGTTAGGCCTGCAAAAATGCTAAAACCCTAAACCCCTAAATCCTAAAACCCTAAACCCTAAACCGCTAACCCTAAAACCCCGAACCCTAAACTTTAACCCTAAACCCCTGAACCCTAAACCCAAATACCACACCCTAAAAAGCCTAAATGAGTGTGCGGTTGCAGCAGACATCCCAGGATGCCCTTGAGATAAATTAAGAATCCCAAAAAATCCATAAACCCTAGAGGGTTTAGGGGTTTAAGGTGCAAGGACCCAAGTAACAGGGCTTTAGGGCCCAAATGCTACAATATGAATGGTACTTGGGCCCTAAAACCCTATGACTTGGGTCCTCGGACCCTTAAGGTAACCGTTCACCAGAAGACGTAGACCCTCTCTAGCATCACGAACTTATCAGCTGTAACGTAGCTCCAGCGTCTTGTACTTTGCAGACCATGAACCCTAAACCTTCCATCCATATGAGCCATTGTCTAAACTCCTAGTATCCCCCTTAATAACCCTTATAGTAGTCTCCTATATAATCCCCTATATAACCCCCCTTTAAGGAGTTTAGACTATAGCTCATATGGAACCGTCTAAACGAATATGGAACCGCCTCTGCTCCCTGGTAAATGGTCAGTAGGCCTTATAGGCACGGCGTCAAGTTCTATGCGAGTCTGGTGAAGGGTATCTTTTGTAGGGGTTCAAAGAGTACCAGTATCATTCTGAGGTCTAATTGAGGTACCCTACACCCTAATTACACAAAAAAAATCTAAAACCATACTATGAGTACTTGTCTTCAGCCCCTAAACCCTACACCTTAAACCCTTAGCCCTAAACCTAATCCCTATACCCTAAACCCTAAACCGTCAACCCTATATCCTAAACCCTAAACCTTAAACCGTCAGCCCTAAACCCTGAATCCTGTAGCCGTGTAGATGAGAGGTGAAGTCAGACAGGCTGTCTGCCATAGCTTCGGGCTTAGGGTCTAGGATTCTTGGTTTAGGATATTGGGTTTAGACTCTAAGTTTAGAATTTGGGCTTTAGGCTTGAGGGGACTTAGGGTTAGGATTGAGGGTCACCGCCAGAAATGTGGGCCCTTACTTTGGCCGGCTGGTCTACTACATGTACACTATAAATTCCTTGAGATCCTAAGCCCTTAACTCTGAACCCCAAAAAGCTAAGAACCCATGTTAAGGTTTAATACTTTTGGTTTAACTTATTGTTTCTTAGTACAGGGATATGGGAGGGGCTTTCCTATAATCCCTATATGCTATATTTGGGGTTTAGGGTTTCGGGTGTAGATATACGCATACTATATTCCCTTATTTCCTCCTAATCCCCAGCAAGTTAAGATCAGCAAGAAGTCAATGACCCGTGGACTCACCAAATGGCAGTTTTCCCTCATCAGCGGCATGGCGGCGTCATTGTGAGGGCATTGGGTTTGCAGTCGCGTCAGAAGATATGCGTGCTTATGCGTTGAGTTAATTTCAAGGCAACCTTCAGTTCCCCTAAACTTAAGAACCCTGAACCCCACTTGGCACCCCAACCCCTACACCCTAAACCCCACATGAGATGGTAGCCTCCATTTCTGCTTTGCCTGCACTGGTGAAGCTCCAAGTGGGGAGTAGAACCCTCACCAGAGACCCTGAACCCTAAACCTAAAATCTGTAGACCTCCAAATCCCTTAACCCTACCTGTAACCCTATTAACCTACAGGCTTCCGGGTTGCACCTGTTAATCAAGGGGTAAGTACTACAAAGCTGTGGGTAATTGGGGGGGGTACAGGTAGACCCTACAACTCTAAACGTAGGCCCCTTAAAACTCGAAATCCCAGAGCCCTAGATCCCACAACTCTAAACGTAAAGTCCTTACACCCCCAAATCCCTAAACCCCTAAACCCTGAACCCTAAACTTTACCTAAACCCTCAAATCCCTCAACCCTACAACCTGAGACCCGCAAACCCCTAGGCAGGCATCACCACCAGTCGCCGCAAGAACACTTGCCGGCGCTGAACTCGTGTAGCCGGACCTAGGCTAAAATTCTTCTTCCCATAGTTGTTATTGTTATTAGCATTATTATGATCATGGTTATGACTTTTCCTTATTCGCAACAATAGGATTTAGGGTTTGGGGTTTAGAACTTAGGGCTTCAAGGTTTGAGGCAGCCGCGGACAGAGTTAGTCAAGACTCTCATGCTGGAGAATCAGAGGCAACGGCAGATGGAAAATGACATTGATATTGAGGGGGTCATTTCTAAAACTGTCTATATGCTTAACCCCGAGCTCGAAACATTTATGTGTGTATATATATATATATATGTATAGGGTTTAGGGCTTAGGGCCTAGGACCTTTAAGAAGGAATCCCTAATAATTACCAGGTCGTGAAGAGGTGGAGGGATTGAGAGGTGCCTCCTTTGATATTCCCCCCTCCCCCACCCATCCTCGCCCCCGTCTCCCTGGTAAGGCTTGGATCTTGGGGATAGCAGATACGTAGTGATGCAAACTCAATGAGAGGGAAAAAGTGTAGAAGGAACAACCAGGAGTTCTACACTCTAAACCCTAATTGAATCAAACCCGAAACCCTGAACCCTAAACACCTAAACCCTAAACCCTGAACCGCAAACCCTAAACCCTAAACCCCAAACCCTAAACCCCTAAACCCTAAAACCCTAAGGTTCTGACCTGGTCCAGGATCCGAAGGGTACGACCGTAAGCTTGCGAGGCGACCTTTCTCACAAAGGTTAGTACTTTGAGGTGAAGGTCACTTAGAGGCCGGGGCTTACAGCTTAGGGTTTATGATTTAGGGTTACGAGTTGAGGGCTTATAGGGTTTGAGGCTTAGATTTTGGGGCTTAGGGTGTAGAGTTTGGGGCTTCGGGTTTAAAGTTCAGGGTAGTTTGGGCTCACTTATAACAGTACCTATAATAACTCAATTATAAGCCCCCAAGTAACCTCAAATTGTTACAACTGGGTTCTAAGTGCCAGTCATAATTGGGCTATGAAACCCCGAAACCCTAAGCCCCATTATACGCCCCTGTAAACAGGCATATAGGGATTTGCAGGGATGCTCTGAACCCTGCAATAAGGTGACTTGAGGAGGTCTTCCACCACTTCCAGGGTTCAGGGTCTACGCCTTAGAAGCTGACGGCTTAGAATCACCAATATCTTGTAATACGATTGCTCGGACTATCCAGGGTGGTGTAGGGAACCTCCATGTAGAGTGCCCTTGGTTTGTTACGCTTTAGCTTAGGGCCTCGAGTTGCAAACTCGGAGGCTTAGAGTTCAGGGTTTAGGGTTTAAGGGCTAGGGTTTAAGGATTAGTGTTTAAGGATTAAGGTTAAGGGTTATCATTCAATCTTTACGGTCTAATTGTCTGTAACCCCCAAACCCTGAATCACTGAAGGGCAAGGCTGGATATAGAGGGGATCCTAGCGGGTTGTCGAGCCGAAGCTACATGGCTGGCAGGAATTCTAGAAGGACTTAGAGCTATGAAACCTTCAAGAGTTTAGGTGATAAGGAACTTGGAGACTAGGGGTGTAGAGTTGAATTAGGACGTCGAATAGGACCTCGAAAGCAACCCTCAAGCCTAAACCTGTAGTGCAAGGGTTTGGGGCTTAGGGTCCACCACCCCCCAACCCTAAACTTTAAACTCTACTTAAAAGGAGCCTGGACTTACTAATCGGTGACATAAAAGGGCTGATTCGAGGGATATCTAACATCTCGCTCTAACGCCTTAACCCTAACATCCTGAAACCCTAAAACCCTAAACCTTAAAACCAAAAACCCTAAAGCCTAAACCTTAAAACCTGAAACCCTACACCCCTAAACCTTAAAACCTGAAACTCTCAATCCCTAAACCGCTCCAGGGTCCCCTGAAGTAAGCCCTTAAATCCCCAACAAACTTCACACCTCCAGCCTAAGGAGCCTGAGATCTGATGCACCCAGACATGAGCCCTCAAACGCGGTTTAGGGTTTAGGGCTTAGGGTTTAAGGTTTAGCGCTTAGGGTTTAGGGCTTAGGGTTTAGGGTTTAGGGCTTAGGGTTTAGGGCTTAGGGTTTAGTGCCAGACCGCCAGACCTTGGAGGTTATAGGGGTTATCGGGGGGGGCGGGGGCGAGTTATATAGGGACAATGGAAAAAAGAAAACGGAAACGATTAGAATGGGCTTGTACAGGGGTTTAGGATCTAGGGTTTGGATTCAGAGTTTAGGGTAATTATATGGTTTAGAATTAAGCCTTTCAGGTATTTCTAGGATTTGAGCTATACTTCTGGGGAGTTAGGGTTTAGGGTAATTACAGCGTGTGGGGTTTGGGGCTTTGGGTCTAGGGTTTGGGGTGTAGAGTAATGATAGGGTTTAGGGCTTCGAGTAGTTTAGGGTAATTATCGAGATTGGGTTATAGGGTTTAAGATTTAGAGTTTAGGGCATTTATAGGGTTTGAGATATAAGGTTTGGGGTTTAGGGTTTAGAGTTTAGGGTAATTATAAAGTTCAAGGTAATTATAGGATTTGGGGGTATAGGGTATGGGGTTCAGGGGCTTAGGGTTCAGAGTTTAGTGTATTTATAGGGTTTGGGGTTTAGGGCTTGGAGTTAAGGGTTTGGGATAATTTTAGCGTTTGGGGTTCAGGTTTAGACCTTGAACCCTGCACTAACGATGGAGAAAAAAAGCAAACGAACATCGAACATGACATGCACACTGGGCATACATAGGGTGCTTATCCGGAAATGTAGCGGTCTGAATATGTACACCAATCATCATAGTGGCCTTGTTCAGGTACCCGAGACCAGAATTCACAAGGGATCTAGGACCATACTATTGGTAATTATCCATACGAAGCCCCTAGATAATACCGTTTCCATTTGATTTTCCATGCTCTTTTCCATTCGAATCTGCACTGTCATCCCTAAACCCAAAATCCTGTATGCCCCCCAGGTACTTTACAGACTTGCAGAGCTCACAGAGCACCCGGCCTTGAAAGCTGTGTGGCAGTCGACGCAGCAGCGGATGGTCTTTCGGACTGTGATGGTGGAGCCCTGGTCACGGACGCTTGGGTGTTCAGGGTTTTACCCTGTCCCAAACCCTATAGGGTTCAAATAACATTCAGATTATAGTATTTGGATGTATTTGGGGCCTGAAACCCCATTATTTCGGTCCTTGAACCCTCAGGGAAACTAACATGGAACCCAGACGGCGTTCCTTTAAAAGTGGCCCATAGCGGGTTCCCTGCTAGTTTGGGGCAGGAACGGGTTTTGGGGAAGTCAGGCTTGAGCATGGACCGGTTTAGGGTTTAGGGTTTAGGGTTGAACTTGAGAAGTTGCCCACGATATAGTCCAATGTAGGTAACATTTGCAGATTTTAGGGCCCAATATGGCCCAATGTAGGTATCATCTGTACACTTGGATCCCTGGGTTGCCATTTTATGGATGCTAGGAGTTGGGGTTTGGACCGTGAGGATTTGGGGTTGGGGGTTGGGGTTTAAGGATTCAGGAATTATAGTCCCCGTTAAGTAGATAGAATACGGCTTTGGGCATATTATGATAAGATCCGCATATACTCCATATTGTACTACTTAAGGGGGACTATAGGGTTTAGGATTTTTGGTGTGTTTTCGGATGCCCCACAACTCTGCCTGCGCGATTTCTGCTGGGATGTGTGTGTTCAGACCTTGGCGCTAAATGCATGGGGGAATGCGGGAGTTTCCGCGAAGTACAGGCTTTCGTTGGGAATCCCAACAAGGTTTTAGGGTTTAGGGTGTAACAATGAGGATCTCAACATACTGAGGTCTGTGCGGAGGCCAAGGGTCTGTGGAAATACCCAGATTCCAGAACTGAAGGAATAGGACCCCATTTTTCGAGACTCCGCAAACCAAAAAAACGTCAATTCCAAGAAAACCATGCCATAGCCAAGCCCACCAGAATCAAGCCCATAACATGTACGTTCAGCCTTGTCAACCCTGAACCTTGAACCCTTAACCCATCCCTAAACGCTAGCCCCTAAACCATCCTAAAGATCGCAGCTACCGCAGCTACAGGGGATGGGCACTCATGCTCCCTAAACGTCTTGGTAAGACAGAAATTGCACCAAAGGGGGTGTGTTACCGCATTCAGCACATACAAAAGACCGTGAACAACAGGATGGACCAAAGAACTAACAAACCGTACCCCGGCCCCTCTAGGTTTCTCCCTTACGTAACCGTTAATAGGCCTACTTATCCCTAAATAACCTTCATCAAGGGGGGAAACCTAGGGGGGTAGTACACGCAATACTGGCCTGGATCCCTACATCCCAATAAAGCCCCAACTTAAAAAAAACATCCTGAACCCTAAACCCTATAAAACTTAAACCCTGAACTCTAAATCTGCAACCCTGAACCCCAAACCTACAAAATATTTAAGACCAACGGGCCTGGCCTTTGGAAAGTGCCTCAAAGCCCACGCCAAGGCTTTCTTCTCCTCGGCCGCGTCAGGGCTCAAGGCTTATGCGGCCTAAGAGTCGGGATCCCAATTCTCAACCCTGGGTTAAGGGTTTAGGATCCCTTTAGGGTTCAGGGATAGGGGTCATGTAGGGATTTTCAAGCATGTTCCACAGTTCAGAATTGAGAAGGTTCTGGGATTAGGGTTTAGGGTTTAACGGTTTAGGGTTCTGGGATTCAGGGCTAATGCAGTCGTGTAAGATTCTGGCTTTGAGGTTTCTGATCCAGGGCAGAAGCTCTTGACGTGGAAGAGCTAGCAACCCTGATCAAGATCCGGTAGATAGGGGACCCCAATTTGGACCCAAACCCTAAACCGCGAACCCTAAACCACTAAACCACTAAACCCCTAAACCCCAAACCCCTAAACCTTAAACCCTAATGACAGACTTCCAGAGCCCAAGGCACTATAATCACTTCTACAAGACTTCCACAGAGAACCCGTAAACGCTAAACCCGATACCCTAACCCGGGGGAAACCCCCAAGTTGAGCGTTTGTGGGCCAACTTTGGGGTCCCGAAGCGCTCGAAGGCAGAGGTCCTAAACCTACACTCTAAACTCTATAGGGTTTAGGGTTCTAGACTTGAAGCCCACAACTTTCGGAATTTCGCACCCTAAAACGGAAAGAGGTTTTTGCCACTTACCTACGTAGAAGGACAACAAAGCGATCCGGAGTCATTAGTTTCACAAGTTTGTTACGAGAGCTCAAGTGTACAGCTTCCCTTAATTCCCTAACCCTAAACCCCAAACCCTAAATCCTAAACCCAAAACTGCGACAATAAGAGAGTTGGTTCTGAAACCCGCTTTAAGG
Source organism: Symbiodinium pilosum (assembly GCA_905231905.1). NCBI lineage: Eukaryota > Dinophyceae > Suessiales > Symbiodiniaceae > Symbiodinium > Symbiodinium pilosum. The sequence goes on along the minus strand of CAJNIZ010000392.1, from coordinate 10,179 downwards.
ATCCAAGTACCCCAATACAGGGGGTATTAGGTATCAAGTGTCATCCAGAAAGTAAGAATTGACCTTAAACCCCATTTTTTGGGCACTCGGACCCTTAGGGCTGGTTTGCTTGCTGAGATTGGTGAGTTAAAGCGTCGACAATTGCTTCTTCAGCTACGCAGTATAAATCTGTTGTGAGAGGATCGATCTTTACATTCATACAAAAACCATTGAAATCCAGCAATTGGGGTTCAGAAGTTCGTTACGACGACTTAGCTTGTTTCATTCTCACTACCACCTTACAGACTTCGTGTTCCTCTTGCGCTTTCTCTTGCCGAACTCCTCGACGTGTAAAATCGAGATTTAGTGTTTCGGGATCAAAGGTTTAGGCTTTTGGGGCTTAGGGCTTGTACGGTTTGAGGTTTAGGGTTCCTCCTGTGGCTTCTCCTTTTCCGCGTCCTTTTGATTTTGCTCTTATTTGTCATTTGTCTTGGTCCTGCTTCTCTTGCTTGTCTTCTTACTCGTACCCCAATCTACTGTCCACATCTTGTGCTTCTTCCTGCGACTCTGACGCTTACCACTCCAACTTGAAACTTTAATGTTTACATGCGCATGGTCTGCTCTTATTTTTTTACTGCTTACAAGTTTGCTTGCGCCAGATATCAAGTAAAATTCAGCTTTCAATGTCAAACCATTATTTCTCATTCTGAAGACGTCGACTCGACGTTGTTTTCATTCTAAGGTCGCGCCCTGTCAATCGAAAGTTTGGATTGAGACACAAGGTAGACATGAGTACATACCTGTATATATATATATATGTGCACATATGCATGTTCGAAATTTTGGTTTCAGTGTCCTCAGTGCATACTACAGGGGCCTGAATATTTACAAACAATCAAATAATTGAACAAGGAATCTACACAATACTGGTATAACGTGTCACGTCTGTCTACCTCAAAATCTGACCCCCGCGCCCTTATCCAAAACGCCAACTGAACACCTTGCAAGCAAGTCCCTGAGCCCTGAGCCCAAAACCCTAAACCCTCAAAACCCTAACACCCAAAATCCTGAGCCATCATTGTCGTACCAAACACTTTGCAAGTCTCTGTGTGGTATTGCAGGCGATCTTCTCGGTCCTCCTGCGAGATCTCGGGATCCTGGGACTGAACATGTTGCCTTTAAGGTTTAGGTCTAGGGTTTAGGATTTAGGGCTTAGGGTTTAGGATTTATGGTTTAGTATTTAAGGGTTAGGATTTAAGGTTTGGGGTGCATTTTTGTTGCCTAAGTTCGGGGTTCAGGCCCTAACCCTGTAAGCCCTAGACCTCTACTTGCAAATAGCCTTTTTGACCTTTTGTGAGGCTTCGGCAATTGTTTTAGGGGCTCAGGATTTAGGATTTGGGGTTTAGGCAAGCTGCAGCGGGAGGCTTAGGACTTAGGTTTAGGGTTTAGCGTGCGTTTCAAAACGTGGGTTCGAGTCACCCTGAACCCTACACCCTTAAACCAAAGAAGCCCTCAACCCTGGACCCTAAACCCTGAACCCCTACATCCCTAAAGCCCTGAAACCCTGAACCCCTAAACCCAAAACCCTGAACCCCTAAATCCCTAAACCCTTAAACCCCTGAAGCCCTGAACCCCTGAACCCAAAACCCTGAACTCCTAAATCCCTAAACCCCTAAACCCTTGAAACCTGAACCCCTAAATCTCTAAACCCCTGACACCCTGAACCCCTAAACCCCAAAACCCCAAAACCCTGAACCCCTATACCCCTAAACCCAGAACCGCTGGCCATCCTCGTGGCTCTGGGTTTTGTCTTTGGCCCTTTTCTTAGTCCACCCGCAGTGGCAGATCCAACCCGGACCTATATGGGTCTAGGGTGTAGGGTTTCCCCGTTTACGGAGTTTGGAACCGACCCATTTAATAGAGGACTTGGCTCGGCCTTTTCTAGCGGACTGTTTGCGAGTTCGATGAACTCAAACAACACGTATGGCCCGGGTGCTTCGGAAGAACACGTTAGTTCATGCAGGAGCCACTGCGTTGATTGCATGGTTTCAGGACTATTCATTTACTCCCGTTTGTTGTCGATGATTATATTATACATACGTTTGCCAATCAAATTCCGGTAGCCCGAATCGTGACTTTTTGGAAGATCCGCGCACACAATTCAGCGATTGTCAAACCTCGTCGACACTCTCAGCCGAGTCTTTTGAGGTCTCGCCGACCTTTTCAATTTATTCCGAAAGGCTATCTTTCCTGATATGCTTTCGGCACTGCGTGGAGGATGTCGGTATTGGGGATATCGGACAGAGGAACCAAGTTTACGACGCGTAGCCGGTAGTTCAAGCTGTTGCACGCTTCACATTCGAGCGTTGAAGCCAAGCTGCATCTTGCATCAGCACCGACTGTCATTTCCTGGCATCATCCAAGCAATAGAGGGCCGTGTACCGAGTGAATGAAGCTGCGCCTGCGCACAGCAACAAAATCATAGGCTGGGGGATGTTGCCCGGCAGCTTCGTCCACGCGCCGTGCCTGAGTGAAGAATCAGTGCACAAGATCTTGTGGACACGTGCCCAGCGCTGGATGGACTACTGAAACCTCAAGGTGGCAAGTGAGAATCCCGAAGCGTAATGGAATATATTACCCAATATGGTAGCTGCCGTTCTCTTTCCATTATCCCTATATCAAACATATAAATATATACCCCTATGAGTCCTGTAGTTTCCATGTTCTTTTCCAATATCCCTATGCAACAGCCCCAATCAAGCATGCCAGGCACGCCATAGCTCAGGGAGCTACCGCCTGCCCCTGACTGCCGGACCACAATGGTACAGGCAATCTCCACTCTCTCCAGGCTGGCGAATTACCCTCGCGTTCCTGCCAACAAGGTCACCTCACCAACGTACACTGTGCGTACGGATTTCATGCTCGGCGCCGGGCGTCAAGACAAAGTTGCCGGGATTGCCCATCTGACGGGGGTCGCCGTTGCAGCCCAATTTCACCTCATCTATGGGTGCAACAGCTTCGGAGGCGGCAAGGAGCTTGTCGGCTTGCTTCCGCTGATTCATCGAGAACAAAAGCTAGGAGCCACGCTGTGGCATCATCGTGGCTTTCTCTCTCCTTCTGGAAGCGAGGAGAGCTACTGGCTCCAGCCACCTGATTGCCGAAATTCACTTGTTGATGTCAAACCTTTGCATGAGCCATGAAAATACTGTAGTACTTAGATCCCAGAATCTGTCTAAGCTACGTGGGGTCATGCAGGGTTTGGGATATCAAAACCCGCCTTTGAAGGTTTATTAGGGTCATTCCAGAGTCCACATTCCGCAAAAACTTGCATGAGCCACAATCTAACCTCAAGGGAGACTATATTGGGGTTTATATAGGGGACTACTACTACTAATAAATATCCGCCGACCTTGCTTGGGGGGCGTGTTGGATGGTTG
>CAJNIZ010000391.1:13852-32127 GCA_905231905.1 Symbiodinium pilosum | reverse complement strand
CCTAAACCCCACACCCCGAAACCCCAACTCTACACCCTTCACCCCAGTGGCTTGACTCTATATTCCAAACCATTGGCCCCAAACACCTTCTCTCCAAACCGTAAGGCTACCTGGACCCCCAAAGTATGTAGAATAATGGCCTTTTGGGCTATATTTAGGGGTTTTGGGCCATTATTTTACCTACTTTGGGGGTTTAGCTAGTGCTCTAAACTATGCCCTATTTCTCTGGGACCATCGCAAACAAAACGATGGCATGTTCGGTTGTTCATCCGGGGGTGTTGTAATGAGGATGTTTCAGGACGTTCCTCTCATTTTTATTATAATCATGTATGACGGGGCATGACGGCCATGGTGCCTTTGGGGACGGGTGCAACAAGGCACAACAACAACAACAACAATGCCCTAAAGACGAACACGACAGGGAACAATGTATCAGAGTTATGTTCCATCTAACTATTCATTAATGTCATCCTCCATTTACAGTAAAAGTTACTGCCAAGAGTAGTGAGTTCAAATAAGCCTCTCAATACGTCCCTCTACGTACGGACATTTACTATAAGGGCGAAGGATCCAAACTATTGTTTGATAGCCTTACCCAAAGGGTCCATGCACGCAATGGTTACCTGCGCTTTAGGTAGTAGTAATTAAGTACAGGTTTTGGGTAAGTATATGATTATTAGGTACTTGGACCCTTTGGGAAACATCTTGCAGCGAGAATCGGAGCAGCTGAGCTCAGGGCAACCTCGCGGCAGGTACCTCAGATACCACGGGTAACTTGGCAGGCGTATGAGCTACAGTCAATAACACAACATATCATCAAAGGACATGGGTCCTTAGGGAACATATTAGGGACTATACGACACTACAAGAGGAACCCCTATGTCCACTGTTAAGGGCCCCTTAATTAAGCTGATGTTGGCAGTAGCTCATATCATGAGACATGATTACTACTTAGCGCAGCAATGACATTTCTCTTCGCGCACATAAAGCGGGAACCCTCCATCCCCACCCCGCAACAACAAATGTTCTCCCCAACATGCAAGATGGAACTATTTTAGGGGGATTCATCATTAGGGCGGAGGGGGGTACCCAACCCTAAACCCTTATAAGGGGCAGTGGCCTGGATAAAGTTCGAAAGACTTGTGCTGTTTGGCTCAGTAATGATAAGAGACGACCGCTTCGGACCTTGAAACCCAAAACTCTAAACACCAAAGGCCTGCAAGCCTGCAAGACAGAGACTTCAAAAAACATGTTGTGCATAACCCAGACAGTCCATGCATATTTAGCTACAGGGCAATACTGACTATAGAGTCTTTGCCATGCTTTAAGGGCCTGAGACTTCTGTGGGTAGGGCTTTCATGTGAAACCTAACCCCAAACCGTTCACCTAGAAGTACTACAGCCGAAACAGAAGCCAAACCACGAAACTGAATCCCCAACAAGCTTGAGCCACGCGCCCTAAAATCTGGGAGTCAAAACTTCAGCCCTAAATCCTAAACCCTGAATCCTAGCCCCTGTGCCTTTTAAAGCCTACACCCCAAACCCCAAACCCTAAACCCTGAACCCTGAACCCTACATCCTCAATCATCCTGAGCGGACGCCCTGAGTGCCTTGCCAGGATGGCTGGCAAACTCCTTGGGTTGAAAAGAAGGGCCGTGGCCTGCAAGGTTGAGGATTGTGGGTTTAGAGTTTAGGATTTCAGGGTTTAGGGTTTAGGGGTTTAGGGTTTAGAGTTTAGGTTTTAAGGGTTTAAGGGTTTAGGGTTTAGGGTTTTGGGGTTTAGGGGTTTAGGGTTTCGGGTTTAGGCTTTAGGGAAGAGAAGGCCATAATTATGGAGGATTGATGGTTAAGACTGTAAGCTTTATAGGGGGTAGGGTTTAGGGCTTCGGGTTTTGGATTTAGGGTTTGGGGGTGTAGGATTTAGGTTTTAGTATTTGGGAACATGTATTGCCCCAATAAAAGAAGACCAAATGGAAAAAACATGGAAAATGAAATGGACAGTAGGGCTCGTGCAGGGATTGCCTAACTTACCTCTTGCTAGTAAGGATGAAAACCCAAATCAAGACAAAAAGGTTTAGGATTTAGGGCTTAGGGTCAGGGTTTAGGGTTTTGGGAATGAAAAAAAAAGACAATCCAAATTACTCGATTGGCGGTTATAGATAGGGACAACTATCAGGAGACATTCTGGTGGCCTGCTGCCAAGAGAGGAAGCCAATTTCACGATTTCAGGTTGTAGTGTTGACGGCTAAGAGTTTAAAGTTTAAGGGTCTGGGTCAAAGACTTGAAAGCCTCCGTTCAAGTTTGTTTAAACGCAGCTGAGCCCTAAACTCTCGTAACTAACCCAACCTGACCTTTGCTTGGCAGGGGATGAAAGCGTGGACCCTAATAGCAGTCCCTATGATATCGCGAAGAATACACCGGTTGCCATTGACAATTACATTCCTCCATCCCCTACTACGCAGCGGTAAGAAGAAGCCCAGTTTACGCTTTGAGCCGAGCCCACCGGGAACTTACCCGAAACGTCCAAGTACCTTAGTTTGATTAGTTCCCTCGCCCAAATATTAAACACCCCACCCCCCCCCTAGTATTAAATACTCTCCATTGTGGTATACGGTATATTATAAGGGGTGGAGGGTTTGGGGTGGGGGGTTTGAATGTTCGCGGGAGGGTACTATTTTTGAGTAATCGTGATTTCGGCAGGGCAGGAGTGGTGAGGCAGATGCGGTACCGCTTTGGGAGTAATATGTGCTGTAGTCTAAACTCCCTAAAGGAGGTTATATAGGGGGGTTATACAGGTTTAGGGTTTGGGATTTAAGGTTTGGTTTAGGGTTATGGCTTAGGATTTAGGGTACAAACTGATTAAAAAGGGTTATTGAGGGGGATACTAGGAGTTTAGACTATGGCTCATATGACTTATGGGTGTGTTGGCCAGTAAGGTCAGCCCTTATGCCCTAGACCCCAAACACTCCACATCTATCTTGCAAGGTTCAGTTTTTTCGCATCTAGCGCTCGAAGTAGGTGTTATCTATTGACTTAGAGTCCCAGGGGAAAACGACACCATGAGGTTCGAATTCAATTGCCAGGCGCTTCTGCCTTTCCCTCTGGGATGTAGGGGTGGAGGTTTAGAATGACTAAACCCTAAATCCGTGTAGATCTTTGGGCAGTGCTCTTCAGCTCAGGAAGTAGTGAGGTGCTACATCTTCATCCGCGAGCCCTTGCTCGACTGGACGGCGGAGTTCTTGGCCCCAGCTTACTCTGTACATCTGCCTGGATCCCTAAAGTAAGGGTTTCGGGTGTAGGGTTTAGGGCTTCGGGCTTAGGGTTGAGGGTTTCAGGCTGTAGGGTTTAGGGCTTAGGGTTTAGGGTTTAGGGTTTAGGGTCCCTAAACCCTATAAACCCTAAACCTTGGGTACTGCTCCCACCTCGTAACAGTCTATACCTGGCAGCCAGTGCACTTCCGCCAAACAAGCGTCTTGACAGAGTACTCGGCAATGGTCCCAAAGGATGCGAGAGAGCTAAGCTTCAGACCAACACAAGAGCAGGAAATGTGGCGAACACACGCGATCTCTATCATCATGTCCGCTCTCTTTTTGCAGGCCTAGCAATAATTGATGTGCGAGCAATGTTTGGAACCCCCTTGCTTCTTGCGGTTATTGCTCAATACTGTTTTGGATACCCTCTGCGTTCCGGTGTCGGCCAAATACTCTCACCACCGGGAGGCAAAGCTAGACCTTCAACCCTGTCCAAACGCTGAAGCATGAAATAATTTGTTCTCAACACAACAACTTCCTAGGTCAGGACCCTCAGATCAAAAATGGGTGTTTGCAAGCAGTTGTTTGTTTGGTTGTTTGGCTACGCAGGCCGCCTAACTTGAGCCTAGAACCCAGGCCATGAACTGCCAAACCTCAACCGGAACCCCTACACTGGAGAGCCCACGCCTCCACTTTTGCCCAGAAGTCGGCCTATTTCCGAAATAGAGGATGAAGGGCTTGGCATTTGGGACTCCAGGTGTTGCGTTTATTCTTGGGACTCCAGGGCTTAGGCCGGGCTTAGGGTTTAGGGTTTAGGGTTTATTCTTGGGACTGAGGGCTTGGGTGAAGGGCTTAGGCCGGGCGTAGGTCTGAGTTTTTGGGACTGGCATTCAGGATTGGGGGGGGGGGGGGTTGCCTCCAATTCCAACCCTCAACCCTAAGCCCTAAACCTTATGCAAACCCTAAACCCTTAAACCCCAAACCCTGGATCAGTAAACCGCAGATGAAATAGTCGAATGCTCAAAGGCCTGGCGGCCAAGGTTCATCACTTTGCTTCCGCGGGCGGCTTAAAGTTCAAGAGCTATGCAATCGACCATGGAAAGACAATCCACAAGCGAATAGCTGATAGATGATTGCCAGAAATATTTGGACACGCGAGAGCTCGGATCTTGGGATTGCCTAAATCCCAAACACTAAACTCATCAACCGCATGTGTGAACCGTTACGCATTAAACCCTGGACCCTTATTCCTAGACCCTAAACAGCTGTGATCAAGTTGCCGCAGCCAGTGCCAGTTTATTGGAGCTTTATGCATGGAATCCTTGAAGCCTTCATGCCATTATACAGAGGGTACTAGTGAGATGGGGGTCTACCCACAATCGGTTCAGGGTTCGGGCTTGGGGATTGGAAGTTTACGGCTTAGAGATTTCCGGTTTAGGCGTTTGGGGAGCATTGAAGAGCTATACGGCAACGGGCCTTGCAGTAGCTTTTGGCAAGGCACTTGTCAGACCGCGTTTCACGGGCACTGTAAGAAATTGGAGGAGCTCTTGAGAGACGACCCTAGGTTCAAAAAGCCCTACACACCAAACCCTAAAGAGGCCCCATGTTAGCACAGCCAACGTCACATTAGGGAGGTCTCTGGAGGATTTGGGGAGGTCTCAGTGATCTGTCCCCTTTATTGGGGCACCCCTCGGATTCCTGAACTAGGGAGGCGTGCAGGGCAGGAGTTGGGCTACCCCAACCCCGCACGGAAAAGAAGGACCTCGTGACTATCATCTGACTTGTGTATGTCCGTATCTTTTGGGGTTGGGTTTGATGAGATCCAGCTACTCACTAAACCCAATATCACTCAAAGGCCCTGCTCTGGACCCTGCCAAAACCTCATGACAGAGTGTAATGTAGAAGCTGAATTAAGTACCAATATCGTCCGGAAGTCTATTTGAGGCACTCTATACCATAGTTACACAAAGAAGCCAGAACCAGCGATTACCAGTATACGGATAATCATTGAGGCCCTAAAGACCCTAAACTATACCCAAGCACCTAGACTAGTAGTACCTTGATTTTGTGGCTTTGCCTTGCCTCGGGCCGCACAAACGCTAAAAGCTAGGGTCAAAGGTTTTTTGTAGAGGGTTTACGGTCCATGAAAATGTTGGATAAAGGTTTTATTGACCTTGGGCTTTATCACCACAAACAACTCAGGACCCGGAGACCGTTACCCCTATGCCAACCCTAAGCCCTAAACCCCAAACCCTAAACCCTAAAGCCTAGCCCTCACGCCTAAGTTGATTAACCTACGGCATATGCCACTGAATATGGCCTGAGGCTTTCTCGGCGCGACCTCGGACCTGAGACGCGCAGCGTTTGCGATTTAAGGTTTTTTTGGGGGGATTTCGGGGTTCATAAGGTGTTCAGGGCTCCTTAAACGGTTGGCTGTAGGCTTAGATTTTCCGGTATGGGATTCTCAACCTAGGGGTATCCTGCCACCCGAACGGGTACGTAGGGATTGTGAAAAGCCTTCTGACTAAGCAAAGGGCATTTCCAAGAAGTCCCATATACTACGATTGGGTCTCGAGTTTGGGCTTTGAGCAAGAAAAATGTATAAGGATTAGGTGAGGGCATAATGGTGGGCACAGTACGTCACAACATGGTTAAAACTCGGGTGCTGCCTGATCTAACCTGAAGGCTGTCAAGCAAGAAGCACACCTCAGAAAGGCATGAGCATTTCGAGTAGATGCAGTGATCATTTTACTGTAGTTGCCTTAGACCTATACTAAAAATGATATCCTGAATATTTCCTAATGGTTTTACAAAAGTAAAGATTTAAAGATAATTCCTAAGGACAGTACAGTTTAGTCTAAGCAACATGCCACATAGCTTGCAGTTACTCAGAATGTTGTAGAGTACCCAAAGCTGAAGGTACCATTTCTTCCGCGTTCCACTAAGAAAGCGTAGTCGCTGAATCGTGCAAAGAATCCTCGTGCGAGTACGGAATCGGTTGACAGATCCTTTCACAAAGGCGCCGGACGCATTACCTAAACTCAGGGGCCTCAAAAGGTGGGATAAAGCTAAGTGGGTTAAAGGATCCCTCTGTAGATTCTACTATATTGGGGCTCCTTTACCCCACCTTCCTCCGTCCCACTTTTGGAGTCCCTGATAAACACGACCATCCTTGGCCTCGGGCGCAAAAAAAGATCTCTGCAGCGCTCTACACTGTCCCTGGGCATTGCCCCAATGGGCAGGGGATCATGGAGTTATAACAGGTCGTAGGGTCGATGCATCTGTGAAGGCACTAGTTGGGGTGTAGTCAGGATCTACAGAGAGTACTGGATAGGACACGAGGTATAACTTTCCGGATAATGCCTGATGATCATATACTGTCCGAAAACATGTACTACAAGCACTACTGCGAAAGCCCCATGTAGACAAGCGTTGTGTCTATTGCGAAAGCCCCATGTAGACAAGCATTGTGTATTTGGGTCCTGCAGGAGGGGGTTGAGGGACAGGGGTCGATACTACACGACATCTTATAGGATCCGTAGGAACAATCTGAGGCCATGAAGAAATTGTCCAGCTAGTTTTTCATGTCATTACCTATACTATTCAAATCTTGAGAAACTCCCTGATCCCTAAACCCCAAATCCTGAGCCCCAAACCCTAAACCAATCTTTAGCGCCCCTGCCCCTTGTATTCAGCCGCACCCTTTCCCGACCATAACCACTGGGTACAAGGGCCAAATTAGGTTTAGTGTGTATGGACTCTAAACCCTAAACCAACATCATGTTGAGGTCTAATGTATCCTATCCCTACGTAATTCCATAAGGAACCCAGGACCATAACATAACATTGGTGACTAGTCGAGCTTCCACATTACCAAGAGGTTCATGGGTCATAGGAACAAGGAGTCACGCGGACAAAAATGCTACTAACAATCCCCTCGCTCACTCAGTGGCCTTGCATGTCTGGACACTCCTCAAAACCCTAAACCTTCCCCACACGTGAGCACTAGCAAAAAGGTGTACAGTTCCTTTTGGACCTTTCTTTTCGACGTTTTCGAGTCGAGGAGCCACACAATTCCTCAAGTTTGAAGCATTTCTGGCATGCACTGAAACCCACACAAAATGGCGACTTGTACTTGATAGGTATGATGTGAAACACTAGCTAGTGCTATATATGCTAGTAGTCAGTAGACATCTGAGACTGTTGGATGACAAGTAACTTGGGTCGTCCGTACGTAGGACTTGTTGACCATTCCTCTAAGCATACTGCAAAAGCATTCTGAACAACTCTGTCAGCGCATCCCTCCCTAAATCCAAAGTCCTAAACTCCTCGACCTGGGCAGACGCCAAAGCGCGAAGACTCGCTCGCATGGCCCTAGCAAAAAAGGCTAAACCCTAGAAAGCGCGTGAACCCCAAACCGCACCATCCTGGCGTTCCAACAAAGCATGATTTGTGGGTAGTAGACCCAACGCAGGTAAAACTGTGGATGCAGCAAATATCGCACCACATTGCTTACTGATTGTTGGTAGGGAAGTAGGGAATACATCATATAGGGATTATATTCACTTTTCCCTACTTAGAACCATTAAGATTAAGTTTTTTCAGTCCGAGGAATCACTGTAGTTCAGGGGCTCGATGGTGCACGATTTTGGGGGATCCTTGCACGGTATTTCCAAACGCCAAGCCTTAACACAAGGATTCTGCGTAAATGTCCAAGTCGCAAGCTGATTTTGGCGCCGAAACCCTCACACAAAACAAAAATGTTCAGCTGCTTATTGGTGCAGAGTAAATTACGTAAACATGGCAAGTTTTCTTCGGGACATCCCCAGTAAGATGACTTGCTGCCGCTGATGGAGTTTAAACCCCAACCCTGGACGCACTTCTAAGCCTATAGTCCCCCTTAAGTAGATAGAATATGGGGTATATGGGAATCTTATTATAATTTACCCAAAGCCATATTCCATCTACTTAAGGGGGACTATAGCCTTAAACCCTGAACCCTGCACTATAAAATCTACACCTTAAATCCACTTATAAGCCCACCCCAAAACCCGACCTTCAAATACAAGCGTAACTAGGCTCTACCTTAGACCCAAAAAGACCTCCAGTTTTAGGGGCTAACAGGAAATTCGTCATATGCAATCCTAAAACTAAAGGTCTTTTGGATCTAAGGTAAGCGACACACCCTCAACCCTGACTTTTTTCTAACGGTTGCAGGACCAAGCCCAGCAGTCAGGGCAGGTTTCGTTACTGTGCCAGCTGCGTGCAGTTCTGCCCAGTTTATGAGCGACACTTTGGCTGTCTGGGGGTTAGACTTTCAGAGTTTGTTGTAGCAGCCGGAATAATTACCAATGTCATTTTGAGGTCCTCGGATACCAGGAACATAGGATCAGCATATTGGTATTAGGCTGCCCTACGGTATAACCCCTCCAGACCATAATTCCCCTTTAGTTGTTCATGCTCTTTTCCATTTGAATCTCCATCAAATGGCCCTCACTACTATACTTCCCAAACCCTAAACCGCGCCATAATGTAGCTGTCTACGCTAGCGTTCAAGCTTTCTGGCCTGATAAGAACCATCAAATGAAGGGATCTACTCCCAAGGGGCAGGGGTATGAAGTAAGGCTGAAGATGTAGGATCCAAGTTGACGGCTGCAGGCTATTACCTGATTGTAACTTGTCCGGTTCACTACATAGGTTTCGAGGATTGCTGCCGACATGCTAGGGATTGGAAGTTCATGGATATTGGCTTTAGATTTTAAGGTTTAGGGTTGGGGCGCGCTAGAGTTCGGTTGAAGATTCAGAATAGATAAAACCCAATGTAACCCAATTATAACCTTCCTCACAGCCCAATTCTAAAACAAGCCCCTCAAGTCCCCTAATGTGGCTTTTCTTGGGTCAGAAATGCCAGTTCTGGTTGGGTTGTAATTACCCTGCACCTCCAAGTAAGGTTCCGAGCCCTCCCTCACTACACCCTATAGCCCAACAGTCCACACTCCAAAAACCCTAAACACCCTAAACACTAAACCCTAAAAGCCCTAAACCCTAAAGTTTACACCCAAAAAACCCTAAACCCTTAAACCGGGTAATCCTCTTAGCTCTCAGAACCCTCGCTGATGCTGGGCACAAGCTGCCAATGCGCCTGGAGGCCTCCGAGCCGCAAACCCAACCAGCCTTGCCCTATGAGCTACGGACTAAATTTAGGTTGGGGGGACCTATAGGGGGAATGTGTAGGGTTTTGGGGGGGACCTATGAAGTGATATACTACAAATTTAGTCCAGGGCTCCTATCTTTTGCCCTTTTAGGGATTATAGGGTCTATATTGGGGTTCTATAGGAATAATGGAAAAGAAAATGGAAACTACTATTTAGGGTTTAGAGTTAAGGGTTCTATCTTTTCGGCGAAGCTGTTAAACAGTGTAGGGTTCAGGGTCTAGGGTTAAGGGTTTAGGGTTCAGATTCAGGGTTTAGGGTTTGGGGTTTAGGGTTCAGGGTTTACGGTCCAGGGTTAAGGGTTTTGGATTTAGGGTTCAGGGTTTAGGGCACTATCTGCGTTCCTCATCCCCTTTGCTTGAATCTCTCACTGCCAGCATACAGGCAGCTTACAATTGCAAGAACTTGGGTTCCCACACCTGCACGCTTGTCATAACAAAAGCATGCCACTATCTGCGTAGGGGTTTAGGGTTGCTTTGGGTTAAGCCTAGCTGCTCGGTTGCCAAACCCAAACAAGAAACATGTCAGCAATGCTAACGTCACATATACCCGCAAATGATAAGAGCTAGTCGCTCAACTACTGAGTTAGGGCTGTTGGACCAAGGTTTAGGGTCGCAAGTGGGCTATGCTCTAGGGTGAGCAGTTGGGAGCTGATTGGAGACCTTTGTGGCGTTCCATGGTGATTTGCAAGCTTTTTGCTGAAGGGGGCTCGTGCCACATTTACTGCGGCCAAACGATACGTTCAGGCGCTTGGGATCTAGGTTTCTTCCCTGCTGGAGGGGGGCTTGCTGCTTAAACTTATCGTTGCCTGCAGAAGAATGGAGAATGGATCCTTACAGAAGTCCTCCCCCCTTAGCGCCTATACTAGTACTGCAACAGTCTTAATACCATACCGCATGCTAGCAACACTTGCGGTTTAGGTTTGTTGCAACATTCCAAATCAACGGGCTCCCATTGTGTCTCTAAACTGCTAGAAACGCTTCCTATCAGACTCCCCCAAAGAGGACCCCTGAATTTGTGCGTACACCCTGTGTGAAAAGGACTTGAAGCCCTAAGCACCTTTCTCCCAAGCAGCAGCAAACCCTAAGTACACCCAAACTAATTGGTGATAACCTAACCTGACCTTAATCCTGAGTGTTTAAGGTTTAATTACGGTTTAGGCTTTAGGGCTGTCTGCTTTCTTCGTGATGGCTGGCTGAGGGTTCGCCAAAGGCGCGCGCGTGCACCGGAGTTGCAGATCCATCACGGGTTGTGCTGGGAGTGTCGTAAAGACATGCTACACTGCTGCATTACAGTCACTATTCTCTGAAAACACTTTGGGGTAGGGTTTTATTGTGCCCCTAGTATTTAGATTTGCATCGGCTTGAAACAGTCTAGATGAAGAAGTTTGACCCGGGGGTTGAATCCGGCTCTCAAGTAGCCACACCACGAAGTTTAGTCCAAAGCCTGTGTCATAAACCACGTGACTTCAGCCCCTTGCAATTAGGAGCGTCAAATACAGAAGGTTCTTGGGGATAGATTTATATATGTAAATCTACATACAGCGGTTGAGGAAGGCTTCCGAACACCGAAACCAGAGCCTAAGATCCTAAGCCCCAAACCCAAACCTTCTGCCTCCGGCCTAGCTCGTGCCTCTATCAGGGCTTACATACTTAGAACTCTAAACCCTGAATTTAATCCCAAACCCTAACCCCGCATTAGATCCTAACCCTACACCCTAAACCCGACTCAGCCCGGAGCTGCAGACCCTCCATTAAGAACTCGGTGCATCCCTAGGGGGCTATATGGTACAGCCTGCACATACGTTCAGTGTTTTCGAGTTTGCACCAGATGTGTGCAATCCGGCAACTGCCGACTGAGTGAAGGCAGTTTGAGACGGGAAAAGAAGCTGATGCCTCTCTGCGAGAATTTTCGCCGACGACATTGCTTGCAAAACGTCAACGGCAACTCCTCATGAGCAGTGATGCGTTGCGTCTATCCGCGCCGAAACTCTAAAACCCTACGCCTATGATGACTTTTTCCGCTTGCCGTGCATTATGAGGATCCTGGAAAAACAACCTCACTCAGTGGTAGCGCACCATCCCTGTAGGAATAGGGCAGACAATGACACAAGAACAAGAAGCAGAGCTTCAAAGCGGAAAGCTTTAGGGGGGTAGGGAAGTGTATGTACACATATGTACATATGCATATATGTGCCCAAGCAAATCCAGCCTACTCTAGGTACACCCTAAACTTAAACCCTAAATCCTACACTCTAAACCCTAAACCCTAAACCCTAAATCCGAAACCCTAAACCCTAAACCCCAAACCCTGAAGCCTAAACCCACATCCCCACAACATGGTGGAAAATCTACAGCAGCCGCATGGGTGCCAGGCTTCGAAGCTCTGCAGCGCTTGTTAGAGCAACTGGCGGAGCCTTGTGACCCTCTGTGTATGTTTTAGGGTGTATAGGTTTAGGGTTTAGGATTTAGGGTTTCGGGTTTAGGATTTAGGGTGTAGGGTTTACGATTTAGGGTTTAGGTTTGGGACCTTTGACGAATTCATTTTCTATGGCTATATGGGCATGATATGGGGACTCAGGGTAGTAAAGCTTACGAGTTATTTTCTGACCTACCCGTCTCGTACAGTTTAGGGTACGACGGGTGTAGGGCTTAATTGTGGGATTTCTAGGGCTAAGGGGTTCGGGCTTAGCAAAGAGGGATGACGAATCTGTAGCAAGTAGTACTTAGGGGACATGGTGGACTTTTGTATCCCCACAACGCCAACCCTGCCCTAAACCCTGGAACTTGACCATACAGCTCATGCACCCTTGTCTCCATTGGATATGCCCCATCTAACTGGCAGAGTGAGGTCGCCAAGCGGGGACAGGCTAGGCCCTGAACCCTAAACCCCTTAGGGTTTAGGGCTTTGGGTTTAGGATTTACGCCTTGCTTCCTAGGGATTGACGGAATGGATCCCTGTAGTCAACCCTATACAATCCCGGTAGTAGGCAATAGAATTCTGCAATCATTCGTGCAATCCATGCCCCCACCAGGGAACATGGAAATATGGTAAACGACACGGTGTCCTGAAAAATGCAACTGAAACCTAAGTTCTGCAACAGCAATCCTATAGGTTCTGGATTTTCCAACGCGACCTTTGGTGCATCTAGCAGTGGCATCGTCTGCTGCTTAGGGTTTAATATTAGGGTTCTACATTCAAATCCGAGCAAATGACCAAAAAACACCATGACTCTTACCATGACCTTAACTACAACCCTTGATATCCGTACATTTCCGAGGACCAATGTCATGTAAACATCACGCGGACTACTCTGGGGCCACGCTTGCCAATCACGATGCGCCTGCTGGCCTTCCCAGACACTGGCCGCATTCAGGAGTTGCCTGCTTCGACTGAACCGGAGTGAATTGAGCATTCATGAGCGCCTCCGTGTAAGGGAAGCATCTCATGCCGATGACTGCCGAAAATAAAGCCTAAGGAGCCGAAGTTATTTCACCTTAACTTAACCTCTTCTTATCTCGACAGGTAGCTAAGACATCTTTGAATTCATAGGACTTCCCAAGAACCTGGTCAACAAGTCTAGCAGGTAGAGTACGGGATTGCCTCTGGCCATCCCACAATCCTGGGATCACCGCGGCTGATGAGTCAGATTGAGAGCGCTCACCGGCGCTAGCTGCTGGTCCCGGCGGCAGAGAGCTAGCCTTAGATTTTGCTTCAAACCCTTGGGCTGGGTGGATTGAAGGAGGTTGTTGGCTTCACGTTTTTGGGGCCCGCGTGCTTCTCAGTTTCAGTCCTGAAGACCGTTGAGGCTTTAGAGTCTGGAACGCTGAAATAATTTCCATTTTTGCATGATCCCAATATATTCCCCATATACCCTATATATATTACTATACTATAAGAATGCCCTCCACGCTACGATGGTGAGCAGTTTGGGAGCTGAAAAAGCTCATCGTTGAACCCTGGTTAAGGGTCCAAGTACCCAATAGTTGGGTACTTGGGATTTGGGTAGGTTTTAGGCAAGTATCTGAGTATTAGGTACTTGAACCCGTAGGAGGGAACAAAGGTAGGGTAAGGCTTGTGATTCGATTGGAGTTGAGCCTCTTGTATTTTGTAGTCTACCTATAGCCATCTTTCTTGCAGTCACTTCTTGAAAGGGGTGTGCTGAGTGGGCCTTGCACGGTTTGAAACAGAAGGTTGCAACTCTAAACCTGAAACCTTGACCCTGGTATCGTTGGGTGTGCAACCTTCAGTCTCTCGCGGGTTGAAAGTAACATTTGGATTGCTAAGATATCTGTTCCTTTGGTAGGATCCTCGTGACACCTTTTGTGGGCTTCTACGGCTGATGCTCAAAATTCTGCATGGCCTTGACAACTACCATGTACCTTGGGAGTCCTGGTGCTGTAGAATACTCAGGTCATGCAGGATTTTCAGTATCGACAGTGGCTTTCAGAAGCTATGATGTCTGGGCTTGCCGCAATCTGCGGAGTGCCCGGCACCAATGGCCGGTGAAAGCGCCACTGAGGGCGCGTGGTGATAGCTGCGCAGGCAACATAGTCCCTTGTGGTAGTCGTCAACACCGAAACAATAAACATAAAGCCGCGCATGGGCAAGAAATGTACGACTTCCTGGGGGCCTAACTACCCTGCAGAAGGCCAGACGCCAGACTGGCGCACTGGAACCTTCTGTGCCTCAGCTGCTTGATGACTACAGTAAGGGACCTGTTGCAAATGCAGAGGGCTCTTGTTGGGGGTGCATAGCTCAGCGCACCAAAGACTTTTAAAGTATCATTGGTTGAGGTTTCAATCTCCCAGGGCAGGGCCCCGCGCCAGTAGGCGCGCTCAATCTCGCGGTCCACGGCGAAGTCGTCGACTTTGTGGTGGCAAGCCCTAAGAGGCTCGCAGTTTTAAGCTTAGGACGCCCGCTGCCGCAGGCGGCAGATTTCCCAGGCGAAACCTGCCAGGGCACAGGCAGAGATCAAAAATCTCCCTGCTGAGCCCTGTGACTCTCCTCTCCCCTTGCAATGCCTCCCAAACATGCTCGCAAATCACAACACTGGACTCTGTGTTGTATCCCGAGCATGCTTGGAGGTAAACAAGGCGGCCCCCTGCCAAGAAAAGGCAGCTCTTCGAAACTTCGAATGCAGGACTCTTCCAAGGCGCAGCCCCCTGAGGGCGCGCGTGATGGGCCGCAGACTTTCTGCGGTAAAGGGCCAGATTGCCCCCGGGTAAGGACAGGTTTGCGGAGCTTGCAGCCCGCTGGTGATCTGGACCCCTGACGTCCAGGGGCCAGCACAGCCTCCTGGAAACCGAGCAGCTCAGAGATAAGTCCTCAAGAAGTAGGGGCTTGCGGTTGAGGGTGCAGTGTCATGCAGCACCTTGCCTGTTTGTTGGTCATCCTGGAAAGTCCCAGGAATATTTTACAAGAATGGGTTGATTTATGCGAGAATGTCCCCTTACCCTGATGACATGTATGGTCTTGCGGCAGACAGGCAGGGAATGATGTGCTAGCATCTAGTCGCAAGAATGGAGTACTATGCCAGAGCCGGAGTTGAAGTGTAAGATAGACGTTGTAGTACTTGGGCAGTAATTCGTAGCCGCGCCCTGCTTTGCTCAGAAACCTAGGCGACAGTAAGGCTAGTTCATTCCCCACTTGCCAACAGCAAGCGGCACCCTCCAGACTTGAAAGCTTCCACACCTCAGGGAGCACCATGTGAAATTCAAATTAGGGGGATTTCGTCGATATGGTTGTTAAGTCTGAGCCGATTTGAGGGGCTTCGGGCTACCTATAGTCCGGCCCCTAATGTCTGGAAGCTTCTTCAATCTGCAGTGGAGGCTGCAGGCGCATTCCACGCCCCGCCACGGCTTTGTCGTGGCCTCCGACAACGACGCTGGATGAAACCAGTCGTTGCCCTCCCCTTCATGTCCCTGTAGGAATATCAAATATGAAAGTAGTGGGGTCATGCAAGCAAGTTCATCCACAAGCTTCCTATAAGGAGCCACATAAAGTGGGCTATGCTGACCCGAACATATGGAAAGTTCGTCCTACAGAAGCCATACTTGGTACATGTAGGCACTTTGAACTGCTTTGGAGCTGCTTGAAAGCTGATGTGCAGCACAGGTTCCTCTACTTGCTGTGCCTGGCATTTCCCAACACTGCCTGAGAAGATTCAGTTAGGAATCCCAATCCTCCGAACAAGGACCGCATCACAATACCTAACGGTCCAAGAGCCCAAATCATAAGGCTTTATGGCCCAAATACTATAATATCAGTCTATTAATGACATATGGGCCATAAAGCCCTATTTTATGGGTCCTTGGACCCTCAGGGTATCTTATGGCCCTTGCAACCCTAAACCCTAAACCACGTTTTGCGTGCGGGGCTTACCAAAGGGTCTATCCATTTCGTGCTTCATTTGGTCAGATTCTGATATGGCCCGAAACTCCTCCTTGCAGCGAACGACTCATGGCCGTGAGAAACATTTTCGCCAGTAGAAGAACGCTACGAGTGGTAAATTGATCAACGCCACAACTCACGACTGCAGTCTTTATAGGGCTGTTCCATGTTCGTTTGGGTGAGGGTGACTTGGTAGGCTGTTATAGGGCAGTACACTATAGAGTAAGCGTGATGGCGTGATCTACTTTGAGGTCTGAAGCCCACCGTACCACACCGACTTGGAACCTTGCACCAAGCGTGCAAAGAGCCCAAGTAGGTGCTGTATGTGGACTTTATCAAGCCCTGTTTATGTACTTGGAGCCCTTGCCCAAAGGGTCCAAGTCCTCAACCTAATACTACACATGGGAACACATACTCAGTCATTGTGTACTTGGACCCTTATGGCAAGGATAGGGTGGCGCTCTTTATAAGCAGGGCACTCAGCGTCGCCCATCGCCCTTTCCACGAAGAGCGCGGCCGCTCGGTGGCGGAGGTCCTGCGCGCGCCGACATCGCCTGGCACAGGGGCCGGGTGAAGGGTTTGGGCTTACATTGCCTGCTACACCTTAGACCAAACAATGGTTGATACTGAAAATCCTACGTGACCCTAAGTACCTTATGCCTTGGGAATTATAGTACTATAGTATACAAAGGTCATGCATGTTTTTTAGTATCATCCGTAGGGGTCCTGATGCCACTTAGCGTATCGTCCTGAGCTAAGGTGCATTAACTCTATTGGTCTGCTGGGGTGGTTTAGGGTTTGGGGGTTTAAGCACTGATGGCTTTGAGGTTTTTTGGGGTGCTTGTGGCAGTTTAGGTTTTGGGGGTGTTGCGTTTAGGTGGTTTAGTGATAGAGTTTGGATGTGGGTTTAAGGTTTGTGTTTGGAGTGAAGAATTTCGGGGTTTAGGGAAATCAAATATTGGGGGCGCTTCCGCGGGCTGTCTCAACGTTATTGTTTCAGAAGGGCATCTGGAGACACACATGGGATTTCCTTAAGTCTGTAGGGTGCCGATTATCGGGAATCCCCAATTTTTGGTAACCCTGCACATGTCCTGAGAAGTTTAGAGTCTAGGGGTAATACAGCAACAGCACTGGCCTGCCTTCAGATTCAACTCTTGTATTTTCCGGATCGGATCCAAGCAATTCTGGGTGTATAGAAAGACCCAAGGTGTGTAATGTGTAACGTAAGGAGGGGCCTATCTCATCAGAATGGATGTTTTATGTGGGTGCGGTATTGTAGCTACAGCTTTTTGAGGGGGTTATAGCGGGCTGCACCTATACACGACCTAGTATATACAAAGACGTGTTACTGCGTATTCCAACTTCTACAGCACCTCCTAAAAGTACTGTTGACCTTGAATGTTGGCCACTCAAAGCCCACATCGAAATCCTAGACAAGACACATGCCGTGCTGCCCAAACCATTGATACTGGAAGGAGTCAAGTACTTAATGGTTATTGCACATTTTATTTAGTTTTGTGCAGTAGTAATGGTAACGCAGGCTTGGAGGAAGTATGTGTCTATATGGCGAAGGTTTACTCTTAATGGGGGCTAAAGCCTCAGTGAAACTGAACCCTTACCCCTACAACCTAAACCCTTAAACCCTCAGGCCTAAACCCTAAAGACCCTGAAAACTGACGAAACCCTAAACAATCGCGCAACTAGCTTGGAGTCCGACAGGGCTTACACCTTCTTTCATGGATCCCAGGGTTTAGGATTCAGGGCTTACGGGTTTTAAGGGTTTGGGGTTCAGAGCCCTGTAAACCCTAAATCCCAAATCATGGGATCCTATGCTTCCCGTCCCCTTACCCCCACCCCCCAGATAGCGCCCAAACAAGCCTTTGGGATCTATTTGGGAAGGGGAGCAGCGGGGGGGTGGGGCGGGGGGTGGAGTACAGGATCCCATAACTAAACCGACACGCGCATGGCGAGCATTCCGATGTGCTGGTAGATCTGTTCTGTACCTGGACTCCAAAAGTATGTAAAATAATGGCCTTTATGGCTATTCGCCGAGGCTGCAGACACACCTCAGCCCCCCTCCCCCTGCCATGGTGGGTGGCCTAGTCCAGCCCGACCATCCCGCATGAAATTTCAGCCTCGCCCAAGGTTCGAGGCTTTGGCGGTACGCGGCGGGCGCATTTTTCGTTCAAAATGGTGGTTCTCAACGTGCCTGGCCTCCTCGAAGGGGCCCCTGGACCGCCTTGGAGGCCCCTGCTAGACGGCCTGGAACTGCGTGAAAACCCCCACATGCATGGATGGAGCGGAGTAATCTACAGACCCTAATTTATACTATGGCTTACAATATATACTATGATGGGTTTGGTGTTTTGGGGACACTTAATTGGGATTTGCGGTGGATTATGAAAGGAGAGCACTTTTCA
>CAJNIZ010000391.1:0-13752 GCA_905231905.1 Symbiodinium pilosum | reverse complement strand
TAGGATTTCGGGTTTAGGGTTCAGGCGTAAGATTGTGGATGGAAGCACTCTTGCGTCACGTATGAACCCTGCACTTCCTGTGCCGAAGGGCATGTACGGGGAGCAGAAATTCATCCATGCATCGGAGTATGTGGCCTTAAGCAGGGAGCTTGGGGTGCAGTTGCGGTAGGGTCTAGATCGCAAGGTTTTAGACTTTGCTGGTACTGATAAGCGTGCTTCCTTACCAGCAACACAGAACGTGCCTACACAAATCTGAAACACACAGATTAAACATAAACCCTAAACCCTGAATCGAAATCCCTAAGCCCCAAACCCTACACGAAACATACACATGAGTATAAACAATTATATCTCTCTATATATACACATATATCCATATGTATGTCCCTTTGTACGCCTTAAAGTGTACCTATAAACCTTGTTCATCCGTGAACATACTTATGCCAAGAAGCTGTAGAATCTGTGGCCCGAGAATGCACAAGGGGTTTACAGGGTTTAGGCGTTCAGGGTACAAGGGGCTTAGGAAGTTTCGGCATTTTAGGGGCTTAGAGTTTAGGAAGTTTGGGGGTTTAGCGTTTGAGGGTTAGGCCTTAGGGGTAGCACCTGGACCCTACCAACCCCTTACCCTAAGGGTCCAAGTACCTAATAATCATATACTTACCCAAAACCTATACTATCATCACTATTAACCAAACCCCTAGTACGACCCTTAGGGTTACCACAACTAGAGGAGACATAACCCCAAACAGATCCGTTCCGTAGGGCCCAGCAAGGCGTAGGGGTTTAGGGTGGTTAGGGGTGAGAGTATGGGGTCTACTTTCTTTCGGATTCCTGGGACTTAGTAATTACTTATGACTGGGCTCACAATACTTAGAAGCCAACTGGCCTTGTAGGGGTACCACAAGTATAAGTAGGGTTGGAAGCCCAGGGTTTGGGGGTCAGTTTAGGATTTTGCTGGGAAAAAAAGATACCATGGATTTACGGTAACTACTAGGGTTTCCGTGTGCAGGTAGCGGACGTGAAGTTCCTCAACACCCCATGCAACTTACTCTAAGAACGACGGCTTCCATTTCAGTTTCCTGCCGTGCATCAATTCTCCTTAGCATCAAAATTCCCTTGAAACCTTAAAAAGATATGGTCTTTGGGCCCAAAATTCTTCAAATATGAATCCTTACATGCCTATGGTTATAGCAACTAAGCTATCGTCCCTCAAGGGCGTCCTGACTCGTCCGCCGCATAACCTCGATGATGCCACGGAGAGCATGCGCGTCCTTCTCCGTGATCATAGTCACAGCATAACCTGAGACATACTTTCCCTGAGGCTCCGTGTCTATAAATCTTACCTACAACATTGGGCCCCAATGTCTATAAATACTACCTAGATTGGGCTATTTGGAGCCTGAGGGTTTGAGGTTTAAGGTTGAAGGTTTGTTGATTTTTGGTTTCAGGCATCCTCGCTACCCTTTATGTGTCAGAAGGTACAGGGTTCAAGGTTCGGGGCTCAGGGATTACTGTAGGGTTTACCCGTCTAACCTGGGCTTTTCAGGGCTGTGCCGCTGGGTCATGGTCTAAGGTTCCCTTCATGGAGCCCTCCCTAAACCTTAAACCCTAAACCTTGAACCTTTGAACCCAAACCCCAGGGTATGACATTGGTTCGTGTAAGGGCTACACACAGGCAATAGGGGAAACCTTGAAAAGAAAGGGTGGGGGGGGGCGGGGTGGGGATTCAGGGTTTGACCCTTTGAGACCCTGAAGATGCACGGAGATCATGACAAGATTGCAAAAGTTACCAATCTGAGGCTTGCATTGGGCTTACTGCTGCAGTGCAAGACAGCTGAATCCTAAGCCCATTCTGCCGCAAGAAATTAAGGGCTTCTTGACGTCTGCAACGACCTGTGGCTTTTTTCAGGTGTGATCGCCCCAGGCTGCCACTTGTACGGTGAGCGTGTTGTGAACTGAGCCCAACCAACCCAACAAAACATACGTGGCGTGCTTGATCTGCAGAGAACAAATTTCTGGACAACATGAGCATTTGGGGTTTAGGACCGTCTAGAGTGACCCATGTACCCCAAAACTTTACCTGTTTCAAAGGTCTAAACGTTCTCTAGGTACGCTCCAAAATGTCGAAAGAATCCAAGTAGGACCTGGGCCCTGAACCCTTAAGCCCAAAAGCGTAAAGCATAAACCTGAAAACAGCAGGGCAAAAAAAGGAAGACAGGCCATGAACTGAAACCCTACATACCTCTGTTTCAGGGGGAGTCACGAATAATTGTAGGTTCTATAATATAGCTATATACATCCATATGTACTCGCTTGCCTGACTGTAGGACCGCCCCAAAACTAAAACTCTTCGCCTTTCTGATATAAGCAGCGCGTAGGAAACCCAACAAGTTAGTCCTAAGAGCCAGGCTAGAGGCAGCCAAGAATATGTGGGGGAATGTGTGGGGATATTTGGGAGCATCCGCTACCCCACTGAGAACCAGTGGGCCCCAAGCCCTAAACCCTACAGTAATTTTCTTGTCCATGCCAATTCCACCGCTCCCCTTGGCCCTAGGCGCCCAACCCGCAACACCAGGGCAGCCCCCATTTTCCCTCCCACCCCCACTCACCACTAGGCATTCAAGATCCTGAGACCTGCACTGTACTAGCAATAATTGTCTTTCGTCCCCACTGCCACTGCCCCCTAAGCACCAGTGACCTTAAGCCCTCGGCTATACCCTGAACCTTAGCCCTAAATCTTCAACCCTGACCCCTAAAACTTAAACCCCGACAGGGCCTTTCTGTCCAGCTCGGCCCGTTCGGCCAATTCGATGCACGTAGTCCTGCAGCGGCATCTTTGCTTAATTAAGCCACACAATGACAACACAATTTCAGCAACACCACCCTGCACACAAAGATTCTTCAACCACCACGCGAATTAAACAAGACTTTAATGTTGGACCCTAGTACTGTCATGTGAGCCATAGTCTAAACTCCTAGTATCCCCCGTAAAAGCCCCTATACTAGTCCCGCATGTAATCCCCTATATAACCCCTTTACCGACCGAGTTTAGACTGTTGTACATGTGACCATAATGGCGTCCTGACTTTTCTGGTTAGGGTTACCAACATCCTGTCAGTACACAGTCCAAATCTTGCTTGTTGTTAGTAGAGAACAAACAATTCAACAACTACTTACGGTTTAAGGTTCAGCGTTTTAGGTTGAGGGCTTGAAGATTGGACCCAAAAAGAGTACTATTTTTCCAGTGGGTTCTACAGGGACTATGATAGGGATCCATTCTCTCATTCCTAACCACCGGCAAGCATAGCCCAAAGAGGGTACTATTGGGTATCATCTACAGACCTTCAGGCCCAGATCGTTTTAAACCGTTGGTCACCCGAGCCTGAACCCTGGCTTTTTTAGGACTAGTGTCTAAATGACCCACCAAGTGGTGTTCATGCTTTCAGTGTGCCCAGCGGGACTTATGCTATACCCAGGGTAATCTTCGACTCTTCCACCCCTAAGAAAGGTAAACATGGCCAAACTTTGGGTACAAGTCCCTTTGTGGGTATATTGGTTTGCTAGGTAGTCGCCAGCATAAAGGTTCTTGGGGCGAACTCCCTCCCCCAATATCACACCCCCACAGCCTCTTAATGACAAACATTACCATTATGCTGCTTGAGAGAAATTAAACATTAGGGGGACGTGGGTGGCGTTGATATACGTCTGAGAGGAGTACTTGGGTTTATAATCTAATCCTTCTTTCAGCTCCGGCAACATGTGGCTAGCCCAGGAGATTGCATGTTTAAAAGTACGGATTCAAGATCAGCTTGAGCGGCGCCAAGTGCCAACAGTAGATTTCAGGTTTTAGGGTCCAAAGCCCGACATAAGCCGATTTCAAAACTGTCTTCTATATACGCCAGCTCGGATAAGATTGATGCAAGTTGGTCAGAGTACTGTCTGAGGGACTCCCAAGAAGTTTTGTTCCCCTGCTAGAGCCTGAAGGGCTTAAGCAGCAAGCGCAAAGAAGCCTAGCATGACTCCTGCCCTCTTGTTGAAGGCGGTCCATTCATTTCATTCACCTTATTCGGAGCTTAGTGCATCGATGCAGAAGCAATTCAAACTGCCGTGCTGCCTCCACTGCCCCCTAAAGGCATCGCATGCTAAATCTGTTTTTGTTCAGCAGTTTATGCCAAGTGCAGCAACAAAATGAGAAAGCTCAATCTTCCCACAAGAATTGCAACTTGAACACGCAACACAAACCCTGCTCTGACAGCTCCTTTTTGGGATGCCTGGTTCAATTACTTGGAAGGGTATACCACGCAATACCACATCCAAATACGCAACTGCACCAAGAGGTCTGATGAAGGGGCCCAAATGACTTCAAAAGGGTTAGTTTGTGTGCAATAATGGAGCGGCTTCGGAAACTTTAGGGGTCCTTTTGCAAGTTCCCATGAAAAGGATGATTGTATTCCGCGGCCTGTATTGTGGTCACCCTTTTTCATGGAAACCACCAGACAAACAATGGGTCGTATGAAAGCCTTAACCCTAAGCCTTTAGATTAGGCAGGTTCTGTGGACCGACGTCCTCGGTGTTGCCAGGCGCATCATAGTTCACCACGAGGGTCACACCTCCATCAAAAGCTGGGTTCTTGTTGAGGTTCTTAAGCTACGTTACCATAATAGGGATGTATAGCAAATGATCGGCTTATCTTGTTCTATTCACCGAATTTAAATTCCTAAGCAGCAAGCCAGAAAACTGCAAGTGTACGGCAGATATGCGGCCTAAGGCTCATCAGGGTTAGGGTTTAGGGTTTGAGGTTTAAGGTCTACCTAGAATAACCGATATACCTAGAAAAAGGTGTATCGTACCGAATATTTTAGCATCTTTATCACTTTGCTTTAAGGGTCTAAGGTCACAATAGGTAAACCTTTTATCCTACGCCCAGGTGGGGACTGTTGCATTTTTCAGGCATGGATTAGTTATGTTGAGGTACCCAATGGTCAGAAAATTGTGCTGCGACTACTGTTGCCCAAATCCTATGTTCTCAATTCTTGAGTGCTCGGCCCCTATGGTGCCTTCTGGATTCCCTGCAGCATGTCGAACTACCGCCTGGCACTGATCTTCTCTGCA
This sequence comes from Symbiodinium pilosum, assembly GCA_905231905.1. Classification (NCBI taxonomy): domain Eukaryota; class Dinophyceae; order Suessiales; family Symbiodiniaceae; genus Symbiodinium; species Symbiodinium pilosum. Next base: position 8,640 of record CAJNIZ010000391.1, on the reverse strand, counting down.
CCACGCGATCTCGCCTAAACTCTAACCCCTAATGCAACCCTGTGCGCACATCCTGTGCAGACCGGATTTGTCAGACTGGACTTGAGACATGCTGTCAAAGAACAGCGTAACATATACAATTTGAAGGAGGGTTTAGGGCTGCAGTCAACATTTCTTACCCAATTTGATGGACATGTGACGTCGGTTCCTTTTCAGGGACCATATTAAGGACTACACCAACCTACAAGAGGGACTCCTATGTCCACTGGAAAGATCTCCCTAAATACAGCTTATATTGACAGTAGCTCAAATCAGCACACACAATGAGAGGATTTTGAAACTCTCAGAATGAGGAAGGACCCGCTTGTAGCCGCATGATAATTTTAGGGTCCTCGTTTTGGGCGTCGGAATTACCGAGCCAACCATCCCTAAACCCTAAACGCTAAACTCGAAATCCCTAAATACTAAACCCTTCAACCCTAAATCCTTAAACCCTAAATCCTTAAACCCTAAATACCTAAACCGTAAACCCCCAGAAAACATCTTTCGCTTCCTACCCTCTGCCTTTTGACCCTGCCTGGACCACCAAGAGACCCTAGAATAATGGCTTGTCATCCCAAATGATGAGTCTATGAGCTATAATCTAAACTCCTTCAAGGGGGGCTAGGGGATTATAATGGGAGTATTATAGGGGTTATAAAGGGGGACACTAGAAGCTTAGACTAGAGGTCATACCGAAATATGGGTAAATGGCATATGGGCTATCAGTATGTGTACCTGGGAAGTCTGCGTAAATATTCCTGAACCCTAAAGCACGCACGCCTTTAATGTCGATTCCTCGTGCTGCCACGTCTGTCGCCACGATCAGCTTCATGGCACCAGACTTCCTTGTGTTTGTAAGCCCTACACCCTAAACCCTAAACCTCAACCGCGCGACCCTAGGGTTTAGTTTAGGCTGCAGGTTATTGGATCTAGTCTAGCGTGTGGGGTCTGAGGCTTCGGGGCTTTCGGCTCAAACAAGACGTGAAGGCCAGAACCTGTCAAAAGGGGATGGAGACATGAGTATAGATTCAAAATGCATGGCCGCATACAGTAACACAACAATCTCCACTTGCTTCTCCGCTCTTTCTAATAAGTAGCCACACCCCAATGAATATGTGTGTTTCGTTTGGTATGGCCTTTTGGTTGCCTTATGGTTGGGATTCTCGTTAGGACCCCACAAACGGTACTACATTGGAGGGACTTCAATCACTTTGCCCAAGCGGTGGTTGTCGAGCCTCTGAAGCTTTGTCAAGGGCCTATTCAGAGGCGGACTGGAAAAATGAGGGTGTTTAGGGTTTAGGGAGGGGGCATACAGGGGTGGAGAGGGGATTCCTTTCCATCTGGGGTAGATTGGGATGAGACAAGGGGCTCTACCCCCTATAGTTGTCCTAGACGCCACGCTCTTCAAGCCTTTGGCGGCTACGCAGGCTCAGTTAGATTATCTCAAATTCGCCTCTATAGGCTTCTTCCTTTTGATCCGCCCTAAGCCCTAAACCCTAAACCCTACATTGAGAATCCCCAAGGGCCTCCCTTTTGTCAGAAACGCCCAGAACCTTACCATAAGCATAAAAGCCTGGAACAAGGAATTATGGCGCGACCCACATTCCAGCACGTGCAAATTCAATCAAGTCGCAACTCCCCAAGCGCCTCAGCATCGTCAAGAGCTTTGAGGCGTGGATGGCTCGGGTTCAGGGGTCTGTAATTCAGGGGTGCAAGCTAGAGCAATTGTAAACACGCTTTGGAGCCTGGGATTGGGAGCTTAGTGGCCGGATTCAGAGGCTCGGACTTCTTCAAGGGCGACTCTACGTAAATTAAATCCTAAAGTCCAAGCCCCTGAACCCTTGACGTTAAATCGCGTACTCCGAAGCTTCCCCTGACGCCCGGCTTATGGAAGACTGCTCAAAACCTGCAATGGGCTAATCATGGTTACTATTCTGACCTTTGGTTAGCTGGGAATGAAGGAATGGATAAGAAAACGGAAGCTACTACATCGGGTTATATGGGGACTTTTTTTGAAGGATCCATCATTCCTTCATTCCCAGCTAACAAAGGTAATTGCTTCGATTCTTAGATTTTGGCGCGTGTTTGTGGGCCACACACTTCTGGAGGTCACGGGATGACATTGCAAGAGGTAATCACAACACGTTGCTGCTACTGTGCTGTGGTTTGCAAGCACTAGGAGTCTCGTTTCGGGAGCCCCTGTGTTGAGGATACAAACATAGTGGGGTATGTAGAGGGTGCCCCTTGTACCCCTTGTTTGAGGAAGCACCAGAGAAGCTGGCACCTTATCCTAGGAGACCTCAGGGTAGGACAGACCCCCAGAAGGACACTTAGAATGCACTTAGAAGGGAACCCTCGAGATTACTTAGGGTCCAAGGACCCAAATAATCATAGGGTATTCGGGCCAAATGCTACAATATCATGGTATTTGGGACCTAAAGCCCTGTTATTTGGGTCCTTGGACTCTTAGGGGAGTAGTTAGAGGGTCTGAAAAGGACCTACCTCACAGCAATCTCACCGTTTCTTGTATCCTGATGCATTCAGAAGGCGCACTGAAAACGAGGAAATGTCAATGCGTTCTTCCCTCAGAGTCTAGCCCCAGCCCAATAAGCCCCAACGGATCAATATACCCTAAAGCATATTAAGGATTTGAGTAGAAGCTAAAGTACTCTCTGCTCTGGGTAGCCTAGGCCCTGTAAACTCTACACCCAAGATTCCCAATCTGAACTGCAAGCCCAGGAGAGGTGACTTTTGCGGAACTAATCTAGGAAGCAAAATAGGGTGCAGGGTTTCAGGTGCAGGGTTTGGGGAGTACACTTTAGGGCTCAGGGCTCAGGGTGTGGGGTTTATGTTTTGTCGGTGCAGCAGTGCCCGATGGCTCCAGATGCCCTTCATGGCTTCATGATCTCGAGATTTTTTTTTGCGTTGATCATACCCTATGGGTCCAAGTACCTAATAATCATACCAAAAGGGTCCATGTACCCAATAATTAGGTAATTATAGTACAGGTTTTGGGAAAGTATATGATTAGGTACTTGGACCCTTAGGGATATACTTACCCAACACCTATACTATATTACTGTTACCCAAAACCCAAGTAGCTAATTAGTGGGTACTTGGACCCTCTGGGATATGGGACTGCAGGGATGTCATACGCACAAATGTTAAGTCCAGTAATTTCACTGGACTCATCATTGGAAAGCAGCTCGGCCTTACGGGAAATATACGTATATATTATATGTTATATACGTATATACAAAGGCATATACATAAAGAGGTGTATACTATTATTCCTACATATGCTGGACAAGCAGCATGCTCACGCTCTCGTTGGCCTTTGTCGCCATGGATGGCAGCACCTGCGGAGTTTTAGGATTGCAGGGTCCCACTGCAAAATCTGGGGTTTAGGGTTTAAGGTTCAGGGTTTAGGGTTCAGGTTTTAGGGTCTAAAGTTTAGTTCCTCGACCCCACACGATACACACAGGGCATCTTGCACCACTGAGGATCCCTGATCAGCGGATTGTAGTTTTAAAAGACGTGCTACGAGAGTACCTCCGTCCACATAACCTCAAACCCTTCGGTGTAGGGTTTGAGGTCGAGGGTATAGGGTTAACTGTTACCATGAATCTACATCTCAAGATATACGGGATGTACGGGGTGGTGGGTGGTTGTTAAACTAAGCACCGGTCTAGTAGGTTTTCCATTCAGAGCAGCAGGTCGGCTTGCTTGCTTAGACGTGTTTGGGGAGGATTTTTGGCACCTTGCAGCGTCCAGCACATACAACGAAGCCTAAACCCCAGACCCTAAACCCTGATGCCAGCGAAAGGCATGTCCTGCTCTGATTCAGAGCTCCAAGCTCGAGGTTGTTCCGACCATCCCAACCCTAAACTTACTGGTTGTTAGTAGGGAATAAGGGAATATGTCACATAGGTATTATTGTTATATAGGGATAATATTCCCTTACTCGCTACTAACAACCAGCAAATACAGCCTAAATCTCGGATTTTCAACGTGTACGCCCCAATATAATAACCAGCTAGACATTTTCTTTGGGGAGGGTTCCAGGGCAGATAGAGAAATCCCAAGCCCGTACAGCAAGCACTCGTGTTTGTTCCTAGGTCTTGAGTATAGGCCCTTCATTGGGCTTATCCGGCTTACCAGGTTGGATGTCGTCCGAAGAATGAGCACTATTACTGGGGGGCCCATACGGTGCATACTAATTTTCTGCATGATCCTAAGTACCGTATAATATACCTTGAGAGTCATGGTATCACAGTATACTAAGGTCAGGTATGAACTTTAGTATCATCCCTATAATATGCACTGTGAATTCTCTAAGCTCCTTGCGGAATCCCAGTTTCCAGGTGATTGTCCATCTTCTTGTCCATTTGATTCCTCACTAAGTAACCCTTAGTATGAACTGTAGTTCCGACCCAAGGGATTCTTGCCCCTCATAAACCCTAAACCATCTCAACTCTGCCCCCTGCAGGCTAAAACCTCGAAATGCCAACGGACCTCAGAACCCTTTAGGGTTTAGGATTAAGGGTTTCGGCTATACCCCAACCCTGGATCCGAAGTCATAAACACTTTCTACTTTGGGTCCATCTGCCATTGCGTAAAGGTCCAAGCACCTAATCCGCATACATAATCTGGGCTCACGAGGGTTATTCTAACCCTAAACCCTAAACCCTATTATACAGACATCTCGGGTCATAATTCGAAACTGTTTTGGTTCTTGAGCCTGTAGCCCTAGGGGCGCGAGCCTACCACGCTAAGCCTTTCCGACCCTAACACCCACAATATAGTATAGGTTTTAGGGTTTGAGGCTTAGACCAAGAAGGACCATTTAAACCTTCTCATATTTCTGAATATAGCCCTGCTGTCCCCCGCGCCCATTCTGACATCCCACCCAAGGGCTGAGCCCGAAACCCCACATTCGGAGGGCACAACACACCTTCATTAAGGAATCTGCAAACCCTAACTCATACCGGGCTCCCGAATGTGCTCGGAATGAGGCAAAATTCCTTACTTGAGAGGTATTGGGCACCCTAGGGACATCAAACCCTAAGTACTGTAGCCCCTGGGGACTCCAAACCCTAAAGAGATTTGTTGATTTCATTTCCTTTTCCACTCCCCCACAATTTTCCTTCATATTTCAGGAAGTATTTAGGATATCCCAAGCCCATACCCTAGAAGGATAAATACTGCTTGCCCCGCATACCCATCACCTTCTTGTAGGGGTATGCCGAGTTTTCTTAGATAAATGGTTGATTCCACAAAGAGGGGGCCCCAAGATGGACCCGACGATGCTATAATGCATACTCTACGTAACCTCACAAAACGGACCCACATTTATGGAAGGTCCCATATCCCACCCAAGCCCTGAACCCAAAACTCCTAACCCGCATATCCCACCCAATAGTGAAGTGAAGTGGTATCCGGGGCACAGGGTACGCCGGCCCGCTGCAAGTCCCTCTGCAGCTGGTCACACCTCAAACTTCTCAAATTGGGGTGCATAATTGGTTGAAGCTGTTTTTCGATGTTTTCACAAAGCTGGAATGAATAACAACATTTTGGCCTAAGGGTTCAAGTATGAAGTGGTGCAAAACATAATGCGAGCCAACTAGATCCGAAGCATGGTAACCTGTACACCAAACGACGGGGTTCGAAATCTGAGTATTGCTCACACTTAAAACTTAAAACTGCGAGTGAGGACTGGTTCCTCAATCTTCTTGTCATGTTGTCTCTCGAAATATGTCATGACCTGAGCGTTGAAAGCCCCGTTGTAGGCCATCAACCACATTGCAATGAGGGTATCCTTGTAATGTTGGTTAATCTTTATACAAAACCCTAAACCCTAAGCCCTGAACCCTAAACCGTAAAAAAAAAAAATGCTTTTACTTGGTTCAGGATCTTAGTCCCCACAGCTTCCATCCTCGCGATTTTCGGCTTTAGGGACCAGGGTTTAGAATTTAAGGTTTAGGGTTCAGGGATTAGGGTTTAGAATTTAGGGTTTAGGATTTGGGGCTTAGGGCCCCGCTCTGTGCCCTGATGTTTTTCCTCTCGCAACGCCTTTCCTCGCCATACGTAGTGAGATTGTCAAAGCCCCTCAATCGAACAATGGCATCTGCAGTTCTTATAGCCTTGCTACTCTCATTTGCAGGAGGAGTGCTTCTGTCTTTGTCTTGATGGCTGTCGCTATCTCAGTCCCCATTCAGTGGCTGGGTCAGGTCAGATGTTAAGCGTGGGTAATCATAGGTCACTGTCCCCAAAAACTACAAAAGGTGAAGTCAAGTACGCCTCAAAGGCTTTGAGTTTAGGATTGTAAGCCTCGACGGCACTCATTGTGCATGAATAGCAAGCAAGGCCTCATTTACTCTCAAGCAGCCTCTTACTGACTCTATCTCCTTGAGAAGGATACTGTCCAAACTGGCATGGGATTCTATATCTGGGCTTCTCCATAGACAGGCACTTTAAGCCTTATTACAGGGACCCTAGAAGGGCATCCCTACCAGCTTGGCAATCCCAAGTAAGCCCTTTTGAACAGGGCCCCTCTGTACGGTTCGTGCCAGTCTTAGGTTGGGAGAGAGCCCACGCTAAACCCTAAACCCTGAACTAAAAAACCAAAACCCTAAAATCTAAACCCGCCGCCACTCTGGGGCTCCGGCATGCGCTTTGTGGAGCAGAAGATGATCGCCTTAGCGTCCTTGTTGCCACGATCGCCAACACCTGATGTGATCCCTTTCCGCTACCGATAACCCCAATAATACCCCAATAATGGAGAAGCCGATGGATAATATTAAATGGAAACTAAGTTCATATAGGGCTTGAAAAGGACAATCCCAATAATCTTGCCCTCCCTCCCCAACTAGGGACTGGGCTTAGGGCTTAGGGCTTAGGCTTCAGGGTTAAGGACAATGTGGCGGCCTGTTCAATCCCAGTAGAGCTTTGAGCTAAATTCACTATAGCTATACTATAAGCGCCTACAAGGGAATACTGTTGTTAGTTACTTAAGCTTCTACAGCGTCTGCAACAATCTCTAGACAGGGCCCTGAGTAGTTACCAACGTTCGTCCTTAGAAGTGGGCGAATTTGGACGATCTCGCCAAGCTGGACCCATCATGGTTGTTTTATGTAGAAAAAACTCTTGAAACTATTGCAAAACCACCAGCTACAACCCTTATAGAAATTCAGTATAAGACGCTGGCGCAACATCCCCAATCAGATGCCTCTAGATGACGCTTCATTTGGGGAGTGATAGCCCTCAATCGGGTTATCAGTGCCCTGGTTAGCTTGTGCGTACCCCCTTAAAACCTACCTACCCAATCCCTGGAGCCTCTACGTTCAAATAAGGAGTGTCAAACTCGGAGTGTTGAGCTATATTGGGCTATAGGCTGCCGGTCCGTCCAGAAGCGCCAGATGCAGTCAGGCGGCCAGATTGTGCCAGGACTTGAAGCAGCAGCTGGTTCCTTGTTCGCCAGGAATTTGCGGGGAGGGTCTTGCAATATAAATGAAGGTAGGCATGTAAAAACATGTGCGGGTCTATGCGGTTAGAGGTTGTTAGGGGTCTCTGCCTTCTGGCCTACAACTAACTAAGAATGTGAAGAAATGTGCTGCAAAACCTGCTTTCAAGAAGCCACCCAGGGCCACTCAGGCAAGGGTGGCTGGATGGTTCGCGGTGGAAAAGGGGCCTGACAAAACATCAACAGCATTTCTTGGAGACCTTGTTGCTGACATCCCTGGCGCAAACACAGTTGCCCTTTTGATAATAGCATGGTTATGGTTGTATGGAGCCCATACTTAAGGTTCATGCTTAGCTACGCAGCTTTTTAGCAGATTGATTCTTCAGTCTTCTACACTAGGGTGTACGTTATGCGGCTTAGGCTCTTAGAGTTTAAGGAAGCTGCCCATTCTCCTGTATGGTCACCCCGTACTTGCCCCAAAAAACATGCTGGCCTTTCCTTAGGGTTCACCATTTTATATGTTGGAGTGGTATCCTATCAGCTGATACAGTTCTCACCGACGAGGCATTACATAACTAAACATGAATCCCTTAGGGTTGGGAAAGCCCTAAGAGTTCACTACAGAGGCCGGAGGCCACGTAAAAGATGCCCAAAGCTACTTAATGTAGAGTTATGTTGGGGGTCTGAGGTCAGTCTGAAGCAAGGGGTTTAAGGTTTATGTATATAGTTTGTGAATCGCGTTATAAATCCCGTAATTGGGGTTAGTCTGCTTAGAGCCCCCATTTATATACCTGATTCATAAGTCCCTGAACCCTAGACCCTAAGCCCTAAACCCTAAACCCTAAAACCCTAAGACCTAAACCCTAAACCCTAAAACCCTAAGACCTGAATAGCATCATGGCAGCTTCCCTTTTCTTCCCTATTGTCCATTGAATTCTGCTCTTTAAGTCGACGGAGCACTCTCAAGTAGTTACTACTTGGAGGGTCAGGGGGGGACTTAGTAAGTAGGTNNCCCTGACCCTCCAAGTAAGTCCCACAAACCTCCCAAGTCAATCAATGAAAGATGCAACCCCTAGACCCGGTTTAGGGTGGTTTAGGGTCAAGGGGTGAGGTTTAGGTTTGGGGAGGGTTTGGTTTGGGGTTTCGGGTATAGGGTT
>CAJNIZ010000390.1:12784-23586 GCA_905231905.1 Symbiodinium pilosum | reverse complement strand
GGTTTCTGGAAAGGTTGAATAGAATTTCTGATGTAGATTTCGGGTGTGCTTTCAGAATGGGTTGAAAACCATAGGGTGGAGTATATGCATGTGAGATGCGGGGTTAGCCATTGCTTGCTTAAAGTACCCCTAATTTTGGGAGACCGCCATTTATTTCCATATCCCTAAACCCCAAACCCCTAAACCCCAACAGCCCTGACACTCTCAACCTCCTGAAGCGATAGGTGGTGGCCATGCTGGTGCCAGCCGGCCAGTTCCCTTACGCCGCAACGCAGCCTGCCATGATGTGCCAGACAGAGAAGTTGCTCGGCATGGAGTTGCTAGGGGTCCTGCAAAAGGAGATAAATAATGAACCAAAATCTCAAATCTCAACTACACACATAAAGGCCCGGATTCTGCATAGCCTTGGGCTTCGAGCAGGGGTAGCTTTTTGGAAAAAATGCTCATGCAAATTTAAGCGCTTCTTAAAAAGTTACGGTGGCCTTGAACCCATTTTTGCTAGTTTGGAATGTTGTTCATGTAGACGCCTCTATAACCCCTTGATCGGGGGCTTTTGAGCTAGAACGTGTAAAGAATGCCCACAACAAGGGGATAAGCCTGTGCTAGGGCTGCTGCGGGTCGTACTTGCAGGTGTTATGCAACAGTGTCTTGATCCTTCAGACGGGGCGAAGCCAAAGCAATCAGGCCTCACGTAAGCCTTTCGTGGAGAGGTCCCTACATTCTAAACCCTAAACCCTAAACCCCGTATAACCCCCATATAACCCCATCCCCTACAGAACCCATATAACCCCTCTGAAGGTACCTGGGAAACGCGAAGTGTGCAGCAGGTTCATGACTCCCTCATTCGCGAATGTGGGTAGAACATCCTAGGGCTAGGGCGTAGGGTTTATTGTTTAGGGTCCTAGGGTAAATTGCCGTCCTGTCATGTGCTTTTAGGATGCTAAAGTTGCAGAGGCCCCTGCACATGAGAAATGTGGAAGATAGTAGCAGCAACAACAACAACAACAAGAAGAGTTCATGGTAGCTACAAAACTAACAGCAATATGAATGGTAATCGTGACAACAGCAACAGACATGCACGCCAGGTCTGCCCAAGCAGCTTGTATGAGCCAAAGCAAAAACAACACAAAGTTCAGAAGCTTCCGCATGTTCCTTGACAAGACGGAGGATGACGGAGGTCGTGCAAAAATGAAAAAATCACAGCCTTTCAGGAAGCTCTCTTTGGAGTCAGTAGTTGAATCGCATGCCTACACTGAGAGCCTGCACCCACCCCCAAAGGCAAAAAAAGTGATTATCCAACAAATCAGTCATCCAGAGAATACTGAGCAGCCTGGTACCAGAGGTTCGGACCCCAACAAGTTGCGCTGGTACCATCCGCTCCTGCTCAGGCACGCTGGAAGCACCATATAGGGCTCCAAAGACATGACGCAGCTTGTGTGGTAATGTGCGATACGGTTAGCTTTACTCAACTTACTAGAAATCCTATAGGCTTTAACCCTGTGTCTCCTCTCGCTCTCTCTCTCTCTCTCTTTCTTCATGGGTTTGGGCTTGCGAGAAGTTCAGTTGCATGCCCAGTTCTCCCCCAAACGTCCCACAGGGCCGACTTGCTTGTTGGCGGTGAGTGGAATATATGATCCAGGGTTGCCACCCGCCCCCCCCTGGTATGGTCCTCCTCCTCACCCTGTGGACCCTTGTGGTTGTTGTGGCTTGTGGCATTTTCCCCTCGCCCCCTGTGGTCCCTGTAGGTGCTGGTAGTCCCCACACTAGAACCTTAAGCAGAGGACATCAGGCATTGGTAGTTGGACATGTAACTGCACTTGCATGAAACTCAAAGCTTCACCCTGTGGTATCTATGCGGTGCTGGTGATTCTCTTCCCCCCCTGTGGTCCTGTGGTTCTGGTGGTCCCGTCCATGTGGTTCTGGTGGTATGTTAAGAGGGTGTGGGTATTTGTAGATGATCTTGCTACGTATCCCATATTATTTCTGATGCTGTCACCTTAATTCTTCTATTAATTTTGGACACAAGTTTATTTGGAGGTTCCTGTAGTGCCAGGTCACGGTAGAGCCTAAGTAGAGCTATAGCCCCAGGTATAAACAGCAAGAAGGTTGAACAGTGACGACAGTTACAAGGATCGCGACCCCGGGAGGCCCCTTCCCTGTGACTGTTGGCGCTTTTCAGACGCCAAGACCACACAGAGGTCCAAAAGTGATGACAGTTGCAAGGACCGTGACATTAGGGGGTCCCATCCCTGTAACTGTGTAATTGTTGGCACGTTTGAGAGGCGAGGGAAGCACGAGGAGCCAAAAGTGACGACAGTTACAAGGATGGCAGCTTTGAGGCGTCAAAAACGACGACAGTTGCGAGGATCGCGACCTCGAGAGGCCCTATCCTTGTGACTGTTGGCACTTTTGACAGGTTTGGGCTGGGGAGGGGGGGGGACCATACCATGGGTAGGATCGCGGGACCGGGAACATATATGCCCGCCCCCCTCGTCCCCCCTCCCCCCAGCCCATCCACCCCCCCCCACCCACACCCCCACCAATGCGCAAGGAGGCTGCATCTTCTTTCCGTTTTCCTGCTCTCCCTCTGAGGGGTGCTGGCCCTTGTGGTTCTCTAGCATTCTGTTTCTTTGACAATCAAAGATGTTTTGGTTTGCTGGTTGATGGCTTGCAGGTGGCCACCCCCACTAATGCACACAACAAGCTTGACTGCATCTTCTTTCTGTTTCCCCCCTCTCCCCCCCTGTGGTCCTGTGGGGGGCTGGCACTTGTGGTTCTCTAGCATTCTGTGTTTCGGTGACAATCAAAGATGGTTTGGCTTGCTGGTTGGTGAGTTGCCCCTCCTGTGGGTGTGGTTTGAAGGTCGACAATCGATCAGTGGCTGCAAGCATGAACGGGCATCTCGTTTGCCCATCTCCCCCCTGCTGTGGTCCAGTGGGGTGTTGAGCCCTGTGGTGCTCTGGGGTTCTGTTTAGTGACAATTAAATCTGTTGGCTTGCTGATATATGAATTTCGCCTTCCCGTGGATTTGTCTTGCTGGTGGTTAATCGATCACAGCATGATGACCGCATGTTTTTTTAGTTTCCCCCCTTTCCCTGTGGTCCCGTGGGGTGTTCCGTGGTCCGCAGGGGTGCTGTTTCGTGACTTGATGACAATCAAGCCTGGTTTGGGCTTGTTGCTTTATGACGTTCCCCTCTTCTGGGTTGCTTGGCAGGTGTTAACAGCAACCAAAGATAAGGGCTCCTGCAACCACCAAGAAAATTGCCAATCAGAACAGAGCTTCCTTGCAAATAACCAAATTGTTCCGGTCACCCTGTTTTGCCGCCTTAAAAATGGAAGATTCCTTAGGCCTTGCTGAGAGGATACTCGTAGGAGGAGGGCATAGAGGTATAGACATTTTCCGGAAGGACATCCTGCACCCGAACATGAACATGCAGCTGACGCCGGTCCTGAAGCCTGTTCACGCACCTGGCGTGCTGGCCTCAGCACACAGACTTCTGCTGTCTTTAGGCATGCTGACCCAAAAGCTGCTTGGCTTCCACAAGGCTACGTGACCATGTCAGGAGGCATTCGCAAGGGATCCGTATTGCTTTCGAGACAGGTGCTGACTATTCCGGGGGTATGGAGCGGCTTGTAAGGAGAGCGCTAACTTCTCTATGTGCCTCCCTGTGTCTGCTATGTTCCAAGCGAGGAGATTGCAATATGACTTGTTCCTCGTGAGCTTGCCGTGCCAAAGGCGCTTTTGCCCTGAACCCGAAGCTCTAAGCCCCAAAGCCCAAGCCCAAAAGCCCCTGAACCCTAAACCGTAACCCCTATATGCCCCTGTAAACCCCCATATACCCTTATATACCCCAATAAACCCTTATGTAACGCTAAACCCTGCTATTGGTTTTTCTCTGATGCCGCTAAGGTTGGAAGCAGTACCTGCAGCGCCTCGGTTTGCCATTTGTGGAAAGCAGCAGTGGCTGTAGGGATTGCAGGGGTTTGGGGTTCCCTTAATAACAATAATGGAAAAGAAAATGGAGATTACCACAGTATTTAGGGTTTAGGGTTTAGTTTAGTTTTGGCGTATGATTTTGGGAGTTCAGTGTTGAGGGTCTTTGGGTTCAAATTGCGTCTAGCTTTTTTGGTTTGAGGTTCTTTGCTTTCATGTTCAAGGGGGAGGCTTTTGTGGTTGCGACAATGCTCATCAAATCCTGCTCAGACTAGCGCGCAGCTAAAAGAGCAAGAATAGAGTAGGTAGCTAGTTGTTGACGAATTGCATAGTCAGGTTGCATGCGTAGTTTTCTGGTCTTGCGCACCAGTGGGTAATTAATGTAATTACATAATATATACTCGCGGAAAGAAGGGGGGGAGGTGCCATTTGATGAGGATGCGTACCTCCTTCGAGAAAAAGGAAGTGGTTGACAGAATTAGCCCCAAGCACCTTGCAAGCAAGCAAGGCCATTGTACCCGGACCAACATGGAGGTACACGCGGGTAGGTTAGCAGGAAGCCCAGGTTCATCGATGAGGCTTCTGGCCAAATACCACGTCGCCGCAAAACCCTCGCCTCCATTTGAATTTCCATTTGATTCTTCATCCAAGGGGTTACCAAAATCCTCTTGCAAAAGGCTTGACGGGCTCCCTAAACCCGGTCAACTGGACTTTGCTTGCATGCGCTGCTGACTGCCCAGGCGAGGATGAACACGGCGCCGCCGCGATCCTTGACATGCATCGCAGCTCCCTGTTTACTGGGTTGCTGTTACAGAACTTGAACCAAGTTACTATAATAAGGGTATTGTTTACTATATATACCTATATATTATGGTAACTTAGTTTAAGTTCCTTAACAGCAACACAGTTCAAGGGGATTATGGGGACACTGGCATTGTAGAAGGATTTCAAGGATATGATCTAGCCCATGCTGGGCTGCTAGTGGTGAATGGAGGAAGGGAGAACCTTCATCCAAACCCCAAAACCCTAAACCAACTGCCCCACGAAGATCCCAACAACGACGTAGTTTCCATATTGGGGGTTTCCGTAAATCAGGGGTCCCTTACTGGGGGTCCCGAGAATAAGGGGGTTCAGGCCTGCCCTTGTCCAACATGCTTTCCACTTGAAGGCTCTTTTGACTCAGTCAGTCTACTAAGTAACGGGCATTATGGGGCCTATAACATGGATCATGGGGGATGGTAGGCAGTGTTTGTCAAAAAACTCACCCAAGAAGACCTTCAAAACCAATAATCGCAGGTTCCATTTCATGTCCCATGTTCTTTTCCATTTCATTCTCCAATGTCCGAGACGTGTCCCTAAACCTTAAGTATGTCCTCTACAGAACCCAACATATCCCATATGATATAACATTACACAACCCTTCCAGAACCCCTCGTTAACCTTACACATCCCTCCAACAAGTCAAGCAATAATGATCCAAGCCCTAAACCCTCAGCCCTATACCCTAAACGCTAAGCCTTAAACCCTCGATCCTTCCCTACACCCCAAACCCCAAACTCTATAAGCCCTAAACTCTCCAACCCTAAGTCCCAAACTCTTAAACCCCTAAGCCCTGAACCCTAAACCCCAACCCCCCTAGGAGGGAGCTTCCCTCTCCGCCTGACACTGCCTCGGAAGCCGAACGCCCTGAAGCCTTGGCGTCTCTGCCTGTTTGGGGTTGCGGGTTTAGAGTTTGGGGGTTTAAGAGTGTGGGGTTCAGGGTTTAGGGCATAATTAGGGTGTAAGAGTTTGGGGTTTAGGGCTTAGGGTTTGACAGTTTAGGGTTTAGGGCTTAATTAGGGGTTAAGAGTTTGGGTTTTACTAGGGCTTAGGGTTCAAAGAGTTTGGGGTTGAGCTTGAGAGTTCGGGTATGGGGGCTTGAGGTCCCGGATTTGAGAGGTCGTGTGCCGCTAGCCTGAAAAAATGTGAATAAGCAGAATCAGGACCCTTTCCAAAGCTTGCCTTGGACTCAGTATCTATGTATATGTATATATGTGGGATTGATGGCCTCTGCCGCACCAAGGAAGGTAAAGGGCTTTCCTGCGGCCTTGAAATTGGCAACTGGGGACTTTATGCTTGTTGGAGTACTAGGGCTTAATGAAGCCTAAACCTGAGAGACAAGCAAGCTCTGCTTCGTGTCTCCCCTGTTTATCATCCCAGAAGCTTCAGCTACTCAAGCTTTTAGCCCCCCAATTGAAAGCATCCCAAGACTGATATGAGCTATAGTCTAGGCTCCTAGTATCCCTTAATAATATTCCCCTCATTACGTACCCCATATATTCCCTATATAACACCCTTTGAGGAGTTTAGCTAGACAATAGCTCATATCAACCTAGCCTAACAGTCCAGACATAAACCCTAAGCACTAAACCCTAGACCTATAGCTCTTGCCAACCTAAAAGTCCAGATGCTCAAGCGGGGCACACCGTGAGGCAAAGCTGAGTACCAGCGCCGCCCGCCGCCTCCGCCGAAAGCGTGCTTCGCAGCGGGACCTCCGACTGCGGTTTGATCTAGAGTTTAGGGCGTCTAGAGTTTAGGTTGGGCTTGGAGATCTGAGGTTTGGGGTTTGGCGCCGGGGATTTGCGTATTGATAAGTCAGGATTGAAGAGTTTCTGGATCTGGGGTCTTGAGCTGAATTATACCGATGGAGTTGATCGAATGTGCAGGAAACAGGGTACATATTGTGGCTGGCCTAACTCGTACAAACCATGTTCCATTAATGCCTCCAGGGTTTGTCGGCCGAGGGTTTCTGCCCTCGGGAGGGGGTGTGTGGTCGTGCGCATTGCTGTATCATGGGTTTGAATAGAATCTCCTCCCCTGATGCCCTTGGCAAAGGCCAAAGAAGCCCCAAGGAGCGCTGGTGAGAGTAGGGAATGGGCCACAAAATCAAGCTCAGGAAGTCTGGAATTCCTGAAGGCCATTGGGCGGAAAGGTTTGAGTAGGGTTCGGAGTATGTAAAGGCATGTAGGTCAGTTTGCCGCCAGCAGGGTCGCCTGCAGAAGCCTCATGACATTAGAAGCATTGAGAGAGGCCACACTTTGGAACCTTCTGCAGTGGTGCCTACAACAAGGAACATGGTATGTTGGGGTCTATTTGAAATTTGAATCCCACGCAATCCCGCGTTTCAGGATGATGGCGTGGCCGTAGGCCCCTGATCCCGGCCTTTGTGCGAGTAGATGGAGATTTCGCAAAGTTAGCATCCTCTTGTCAATCCGCAAAATTCGGAGGGCTCATTTGTTTCTTGAGCCCTCCCGAGAAAGGGCAGCATGAAGAACGCTTCATGTGTGGATTCACATCAAAGCCGCTCAGGCCATGGCCAATGGTCAAAATGCCAAGCCATGGGCCGGCACCGGTCCGGGGACCCGGTTCACTTCGAGGTTCAAGGTATTTGCAACCCAACTATCAGCCGCATGGGCCCTTAAGTTCCTAACAAGGATCTAACTGGCTTATGTTCCAGTCAGAATGACGTTAGGGTCACCATGAACCTCCCAGCGTAGGGGTTTAGGTTTTTTTCCGGCTGACGGGCCTATGGCACAGCAACGGAATTTTCTTCTCCAGACCCTGCCTAAACCCTAAAACCTAAGGTTTAGGGTGAAGGTAGCAGGGACGGGCATCTGGCCTTAAGGGTTAGAGGCGTGTAGCTGAAAACGATGTTGTTTTGGCTTCAACCCTCGTAACAGTCCAGATAATCAGCGAATCTTGTTGTAGAAGTTGCGCAGGCATTCTGAGAAAGGTAGAAAGAAAGGTTTGTGGGTCTTTATAAGCTGAGGGCTTACACATTCAGATGACCTGAGGATACCTGAGGTGTCTGTAGGGTGTTAACTGCTAACCCTCTGCTAAGCTTGCGTGGAACTTGATTGTTTTGATCCGCCAAATGCCCGGAATAGCAGTCGATCAACAGCTTGAGGCTTTCTTTTGGGTTCACCGAGCCTTTAGTCAATAGTGTGCCTACGGCATAGGGGTCCAAGAGTCCACATCGGTACAACACTGTGGGATAATGGGCCTCATTCCTTTGGAAGACCTCCGGAAAGTAGCTGAAGTTAACGGAGCCCTGCATCTTGACCTGCAAACCTTGTAACCTGACGTGTAGACTCTTGGTTCACACGGTCTCCCCTCTTCATGCCTTCATGCGGGCTTCAGAATGGATCTGGAGTAATGCAACCAGAGGAGGGAGTCTCAGCCTGATCGTCGAAAGGGCACTTGAAGCCTTGTTGGGAACACTCTGAGTGGGTCTTGGAAGTTGGGGATAGGTTCCCAAAGCTACTTACCGAGCGTTGAAGCACTGAAGTATAAGACTTCTACCAACAGTAGCTAGTTCCTGCTTACTCCTGAGCACTATCCTTGTCTATTCCCTGCATGAGGGGCTGTTCGATAACATCATCTGGAAGACTCAAACAGGCGGCGCCATATTTCTTTCACGACCTTCTACATGTGCCCTACGCCCGACACCCCTCTAGCCCAAACCCCTAAAACCTAGACCCCTTTCCAGTCATCAATTCTTTGAAGTCTCCCCAGCCTTTCCACAGGTCCGGTTGCAGTCGGCCGTGTCTGGCCACTGGGTCAAAGGTTTGGGGAAAGGATCTACAGACATTTCAGGGTTTTGGCTTAGTATGGGGCAACTTGCGTAGGTTGGGGGTTGCATGCTTTGGGCTTTGGTGTTTGAACTTGTGTGGATTATAGGCCCTGGGGCTTACGCCCTCAAGCTAACTGCTGGTGCTCTACAAGGACTACATGCCTTTCAACATGGGGGACATGTTGGTGGCTGAGAGTCATGGACTTCTGGTTTAGGGATCGAAGGTTAGCCGGGGTGTAGGGTGTTTGGGGTCCCTCGCTGGAAGGGTTTTGCGCGGATTGTCTGGAGGGTATCTGTAACCCTAAGGGTCCAAGGACCCAAATAATAGGGTTTTAGGGCCCAGATACTATGCTAGTAAGGGCCCTAAAACCCTATTCTTTGGGTCCTTGGACCCTCAGGGTAAGCAATATGTTTTAGGCCTTTGGTTCAGGCTGTCGGCTTTTCAGGTGAAGCTGCGCATGTCTTGAAGATCTACCGCCTACGACACAGGTTTCAGACATCGCTACAGTCTTGCGAGATCCTCTTAAGCAAAGTAGTGGAGACCCTAAGCCCTAATTAAGCCCCACACCCTACAGCACTTCATGGTGGGAGGTCTTGACAGCCTGGAGCCAGGAATTTCAAGACTTTAGGGTTCAGGGTTTAGGGTTCTGGGTTTAGGATTTTTTCTTTTCGAGCAGTTGGTGTCCTGCTACAACCCCGCATCTTTGTCAGGGTCAGTATGGGGATTTCAAAGAATGTGGTGTCTACTATGAGAACTCGAGTTCGAAGCTACCTGTAAGAAGGCCTCCTAGGCACTATGTTCATGGAGTCCTCACGGGAGATGGCGTAGGTCAGACAGGAAACTCAGATGTTTGCCCAGGAATCCTGTGACGGAAATCTTTGACTCTGCTGCATACGAAGATGCTGGGCTGCAATGAAGAAGCAGCATCCCCCTCCAGCCCTATGACAATTGTTGAGGAACTCGGCTGAGTAGCAGCCTCCACACCGAGACTAGACACCCTAGAACTGCCAGCTTTAAGCAAGCCTCCAAATTGACTTGCAAACCCCGGCCTTTCATAGATCACCCCAATCCTCACACATACAGAACTGTCGCGTTCAACAGAAGATCATGGCTGCTGTTGTAAGCGGGCTGGCTTGGATGTAAGGAACCTTCCGACTGGCGTTATCACTCCGATTTCTTCGATGCCACATTTCTACCTCTCCCAAAACTTCTCATGTAAATTCCTTTTGGGTTGCTTTGGGTTGAAGGGTGTAGGGTTCAGGATGAAAAACGTTTATGTTTTTGTTACCCCGCCCTTGCCTCTGATTCAACAAAAGGCAGCCTTGTAGCGGGTAAACAAAGATATTTATGTGCACGAACAACGAGGCGTTTGACTTGTTGGTTGGCGTCTGATCGTGATTGCAGTTCTGTTGAGAGGGTCCCAGTGGTATGTTTTCCTTGCAAGCCGGACTAACCCACTAAATGTACTCCCTGCTTCATCTCTACGAAATTCTTTATGCTCGTCACCTTTCTGTGCGTCATGCACATCTTCAATGCTCCTTAGCCCCAAGCCCCCAGTCCCACGTTCTAAGCCTGAGTCCCTACCTCCCAAGCCCTCACCGACCCAAGCCCCCTTTCCACGGGTAACACCAGCATCCTTAGGATCTGCAGCAGCAACTGCATGGAAGCCCGGAGCAAGTCACCGGAGCCCTGACGCTGCTGAAAGACCACGCGGCTTGGTCCAGCTTTGGATCTTTGTAGGATCTAGACACTTGGTGGGACCGGAGGTTTCAGTGTGGAAGGGTGGTTGCCTTTGCACCTACCAATTACGACCTACAACCTGCAGAATCCTGCAGAAAATCAGCAGGCGTGATCAGGACAACTTGCAAGAACTGCATCTCTGGGGTTCTTGCTAGTTCTGATATCGGTGGCTGGTAGTCGGACTTTCAGATGGTGACACGCAAGTGTAGACTCCTGTATGTCATGACATGTTTTCGCGTAGCGGCAGGGGCAATGGGAGGGTGGCTTGATTCAATGATGGATGGCGGAGGGAGTGCTGCTGCTGCTGCTGCTGCTGCTGCTGCTGCCGCCGCTACCACTGCTCCCACTCCTATGCCTGCTCCTTAGGATGATGGTGACATGAGTGACAAAGTAATTATGTTGATGTATCCCAGCTCCTTGCCAAATGATGCTGGCTGTTGACAGATTTGCACCTGCTCAAAAGTTGGAGTTTGCTGTTATCTTTCATGCAGGCGGTACAACTGAACTGTCATTCT
>CAJNIZ010000389.1:21560-32134 GCA_905231905.1 Symbiodinium pilosum | reverse complement strand
CCCCCCCCCCCCGCCCAAACAGCAAAAAAGAAACACGCTCGGAAGGGTCGGGGTCGTGTTTTTTTTTTGCTGTTTGGGCCGGGTCGTTTTTTTTTTGGCTGTTTGGGCGGCAAACTGGAAAAAAATAAAACACGCCCCCGCCCAAACAGCAAAAAATAAACATCCGAAAAGCCCAAACATCAAAAAAGACCAGACAACAAAAAAAATCTTACCGTGGGGACCCCTGTTCCAATTTCCGTATCCTTGTACCGCCCTTGTATAACCCCGTAGTTCAAGGTAGCTCCCATATTGGGGAGTTAGGATCTAATCCTTTATGGTAAATATCGGGCGGAGCCTTGGTTTCTGAGAAGCACTTGTGGCACCTAAAGCACCTTCAGCTGCTCTTGCGCAGGTTCTTCTTGCGTCCCAACAGATTAGAGGTATTTGCTAGGGTTCAGGCTTAGAGTCTGCAGCTGATAGCAGCCCAGAAACCTGCAAAGGGAGTCGATCGGCAATGCGAGTCATTTTTGGGACGTCTGCCGCGTGGTTTTTCCCTAGGACCCGCCGGTGAAAGCGCAAACCAAAAAACGAAACCACAAGCTTTAGATCCTGTCAGTTGGGGCTAAAATCTGTAGTCATAGAGCGCGTATATGCGCGTATTATGTGCATGCGCAGTGTTGGGTGTGTAGAGAGTTTCTGGGACTGAAGCCACACCAGGAGTTGTTGGTGGCACGGCGGCCACCGCCAGCAAATTCTTTGGAGCTCTAGGCGCTTCCGAACAATGTTTGTGGCTAGGAGCTGGTGCCTAATGTAGACCGGTGATGAAGAAACCTTTTTTCAAGCGCCTTACTGTTCGGATCTCTATTGTAATTTCAAAGGGGAGGGGGCTTTAAATGAAGGGTCTACATTAGGGCTTCAGGCTCAGGGCTTAGGTCGGGTACTCACTTAGCCGAATACCCGGTAGTTTCGGAATGCATCCTAATGTCATTTAGAGCATGTTCCTTATTTAAGGGGTATTGGGCTTTCTGGGTAGTAGGGAACGAAGGAATGAAAAGGAAAATGGAAACCGCCGTATTATTCCAAGTTTAGGGTGCCGGCTTTACAAGGTCTAGGGCTGAGGAGAATCAATCTCGGAAACCTGACGTGCATGACATTGAGAATTTATGGTTATACTTTGAGACAGACATGGATGTGGATTGAGCCTACTCCAACGATTTTGATCAGATATCATTACTTCTTAGGGTCCTTCTTCCAAGGAGCGTAAAGCACGCGTGGAAATAGGTGCCATGGAGGGGACCATTCAGGCACGTCGCAGCCTTTGATGTTGCGGTGGCGAAGCGGCCGCCAGTGCTTTCTTCTGCCTGTGCCAGCTCGAAGTGAGTGCCAGCTCCAATATGGGCCAGAGAGAGAGCACGCATTGCCTCCTGCCGGTGCATTGTTGCATCTGTCCTTGCCCAGCCTGCACTAAGAGGGTGAGAGTGCTGCGTGCCTTTGGCATTAAGCTTCGAATTCGCCTCCCTTTAGCGGATGGCCAGCAGCTTTATGCCATGCGGCACAGAGCAGTCTTTGACGACGAGTCTGCTCGGGGTGGAGATTGAGAAGTTCTCCCATGCCCACCTTAGAAGGTGAACATGCAATGGGTATTGCGGATAACAAGGAGCTCTGCTGAGAGCGAGTCGCACTTCAAAGGGCTTCTGTGGCTGCAGGAGGTTTTGACTGCTCCTGCTTTTCTACGTTGTCGTGAGCAGTCCTTAACACCCTGAAAACCAAACCACGAAGCCCCAACCCTCAAAAGGAGCCTAAAACCCAAGCCTGTATGCTGGCGCACTAGCTGCAGACAGGCCAGCCAGACAGGCGCTTGAATGCGGGTACAACGTTGCAAAACTTGAGTTGCATGGGAGTTTTGAAGCGACATTGATTTCATGAGACAGTTGTGTCTGAATTGTCGAAGAGCGTGGAGGCCAATTGTCGACAAGAGACTCGCCATGTTTGATTGCATATGCTTGCTGGCTTTATCTGGGCTGCGTACCTTTGTCCTGTGCTGCGCTCTGTGATTGGGTGTTGTAGCGCGGTTGCTTGATGGATGCTGGGTCGCGTGACTGCTGATTGCAGGCAACCCCTACGGCTACCCAAAACACTACTAAGCAAACCTGGGGTACTGCCCCCACTTAGTACAGCTAGACAATTTCATCTTATGATGTTATACAGCCCTTCATATTATGCATATTATGGACGGTCACTGGGTGAGGGCAAAACCGAAACCATATGTAAAGCCTTCAAAGCTGAAGCTTATTGCTTGAAGGCGACGCCGTCGATGGCATCGCGCAGACCGGCGGAGAGCGCGATCGCAATTACCAGCCTGAGCCCTACTTAGTTTTTGGAGTTGAGGGTTTGGGCTTAAGGGTTCAGGGGTTTGGGGTTTAGGGTACCTCCCCCCCTTATGTTCAACCCCCACACCCCTAATATTGGGATTAGAGACTCCCATTGTGGTATACTGTAGTATCTTGAGAATACTTAATATTCGGAGGGTTTGGGGGGTAGCAATATCAGGGCGGAGTACAAGGGTAGACAGATATAACACGCTGCATCCGGAAGCCGCGCAACACCACTGCATCTTCATGACGTAAGGAAGAGTACGAATGCCGTCACTTTCAAAGGATGCTGTCTCTACTGAAGAAGCCGCGGAGATCAGCATCAACACGTGGTTGAAGTGGCGGTGCTTGCTGCAGCACATTGAGCGGCTGCGGCAGCAGGAGCAGCTGCAACTAGCAACAATGAGGACCTCTTTCCCAAGTTAGTCACAGTATCACAAGGTATCACTAAATATCATCTGCGTTCTTGCCCTTATCATCGTGTAAGATGTGTATGCTGACTCTGCTCACGGGGTACAAGAAGCAAGCACTACACCCTAAACTGGGTTGCTGTTAAGGAACTTAATTTAAGTTACCATAATATGGCTGTATAGCAACTAAAAGGGTTTCCTTATTCTAGTAACCCTAAACCCTTAACCCCTAAACCTGAAACCCAAAACTCCTAATCCCTAATCCCTAGACCCCTAAACCCTAGTGCCCTAGTAACTTAGTTTAAGGTTCCTAGAAGGCAACACACTAAAACCTCGAGGCCCGGCCTCGTGAATCACGTCGGTGACGGTCTGACCACCGGGGCACAGGCAAGCCAAAGGTTAGGGTTGTTGGGTTTGGGGTTTATGGGATTTGGGGTTTAGGGTTTTAGGGTTTAGGGCTTGAGGTTTAGGGTTTCTTGTTTTGGGTTGAGGGCTTAAGGATTTCCTAAAGTTATGGATGGGTCCCTTTGAACTCAGTGCTTGTATGTCCCGAGCGTTTGGGATCCACTTCGAGAATTTAGCCCTTAAAGCTGTCAGGCTTCTATGAGACCAGATGGAAATTTGGGAGAACTCTTTGTTTCATTTTCGGTTTCACAAGGGAACATACTTATGAGTGTTTTAGGCGCCTTCAAAACATATTAAAACACCTAGTAGCTGAGCAGCCGACCTTTGACTTTTTGGGCCCATATACTTTTACCTCATGGTGATTAGTAGGGAACAAGGGAATACATTCTCTGGCGCGTACATGAGGTTATTTCCCTTGTTCCCTACTAGCCACCAATACTTTTATTATACTCCAAAGGTTAATTGCTTTTGGGCCAGGGAAATTTTAAAAGCATCCTGGTTTGGGACAGTTGGGTAGCCTTTCTTGGGTATATTGCAGTTCCCATATATCCAGTATATGACATTGTATCCTCCTGTTGGTTATAGTATGCTTGTTCAAGAACCAACATAAGACACAATTGGACATGCAGGTCTTCCTGCACGGTGCCACCTCTGGAATTGCGGGCCTTGTGCAAGCGCCTGTGCAAGGCTTCCAGCGGAAAGGACTCCTGAGTCTCTTGGGGCTTGGGGTTTGGGGTTTGGAGGGCGTTTTGAAAGTCAGTTGAGGCTTCCGTGTGCCTGGCACTGATGCATGAGGAGGTCAAACTCAAGTCTGCAAGCTTAGACTTTGACTTGAATTCGTCGATGCGCCGTAAGAAGCTTCGAGATACCGTGAATGGCCGCACAACCGACGATGGAGTTGCATTCATTTTCGCTTACTTTTCCTGAGCCATACTTTTTGACACGATCATTCTGAGGCTGCAGAACCTCAACGGGAACCCCTAGTATAGACTGTTACAGGGTGGGGGCAGTACCCAACACATGCTTCAGGAAGTGGCCAGGGCTAAGCCCAATACCTCCGCAAACACAGCTTAAGCTTTCAGAATTCTCCATACCCCAAACATCCCTTGATTCCCTAATAGCCACCAATGTGTGTGAGAAACCCTCATATGCATCATAAGTCGTAGAACATAATCTGATATAAAACAGCATGTACTTCATGTGCGAATCACACATTTCTTGGAACACATACCCACTTATTTATGAAGTTGCGGCAGGAATGGTTGGACTGGCAACCGGCATGCTAAAGGGAGGCTTGGGGCATCTTGGTCCTTTCATTTGTCGTAGCAGCAGCAGCAGGAGTAGCAGCAGGAGTAGCAGTAGCAGTAGCAGTAGCAGTAGCAGTAGCAGCAGCAGCAGCAGCAGCAGCAGCAGCAGTAGTAGTAGTAGTAGTAGGTAGTAGTACAAGATGAGGAAGTAGTAGTAAAGTAAGCCAGTAATATGAATAGGAACTTTTATGCTGGGAACGAGCTCTTACTTCACAATTACAGGTTTGGGATATACTGCTTCCGACAAGTTTTTCCAGATGGTGGCTCTCTTGCTTGTACTTAGAGGGTTATGGGGAACTTAGTGACTAGAATCATAACAGGGATTCCTGGCATCTCTACATGGCTTATAGGGCTTATAAGTGTTTACTAAAACCCTCTGACCCTCCCATGGCCGGAGGTCGGCCGGGGTATTCAAGTTGAGTGTTGGGGTTTACTAGGAACCCGAGGGCATACACACATACATGTATATTGGGATCAGTAGCTGCCTATGGAGCCAGAGGGCCCGAGGTTTAGGGTTTAGGATTTAGGGTTTAGGACCTAGATGTGGAATGTTCCGATGAACCTTCCTTTCACCCTGCAGCTTGGTTGGGACCATCAGCCGACAGGTCATTGGGGAGAAATGACGACGACGAGTGAGTAGTATTGGGCACTGCCCCCACCCACACACACACACACACACACACACACACCCGCGCGCGCGCGCACACACACACAGTTCTATAACAAGAGTAATATTAAGAGCTGTACATACTCATGTTAACTCTTACTGGGCGGGGCGCAGTAACCAAGGGTAGCATGTTAAAGCGCTATGTGATGGTCCCATCATGGAGTCAGATTGTTGTCTCCCTTTCGTTGTAGTCTTTTTTGAGAAGACTATTATGGTCTTGCTTTCTAGAGGTTTTACATATCTGTTTGCAAATACCAGCTTTGGTATTAATCTTGAAAGCATACGTGTTGGACTGGAAATGGTGCTGACCACAAGGAAGGTTAAAGGTTCCGTTTGGGTACTTTTCAGCTCTATCAGTATGACTTGTTCGGTATGGCTACACGATTTGGATAACCCAATCGCTTTGATTCTGCTAGCCACGGTGCCCACCCGAGTAACTTCCAGAAATTGGGGCCCATTTTCCTGCAGTCAGGTCCCCTAAACCCTATAAACCCCAAATCCCAAATCCCAGCAGAGTTCTACTTTTCTGTAGTGGTCTCCATATGTACTATAGGCTAAACTCGTTAAAATTAAGGGAGGTACCAGGGAGGTACTAGGAGTTTAGACTGTAGCTCATCTAATCCTCTTCCATTCCTTCATTTCCATGAATCCTAGAGTCCTTCATTTTAAACTCCACATGATACCGTTTTCTCCATTTTCTCTTCCACTCCCACTATACCCTCTTACATATCCCTACATAACTGACAATATCCCTTTATATATATATATACATACATACAAATGTCCCTATAACCCCTACCCCTAGACCCTAAACTCTGCGCCCCTACCCCGGAACCCTGGAATGACCCGCTTGCACCCCAGGCTCGTGGCTAAGCCTGTCAGCGGGCTCATGCACGGCGTGCAGCATGTGGATGCCCAGCTGCATTCTAGGGCTTATAGTCTCCCTTAAGTAGATAGAGTATGGCGTTGGGCATATTATAATAAGATCCACATATACCCCATATTCTATCTACTTAAGGGGGACTATAGGGGTTTAGGCTTTAGCGTTTAGAGTTTAGAGTTTAGTCGGGCTGTGCGCGAGCCCAGATGCAACAGGGTTTAGAGTTTGGGGTGGCCTTTGGTTTAGGGTTTGAGGCTTTGGGTTTGGGGTCTGGGGCTTGGGGCTAGGAGACGGGGTTTTGACAGGTCTTCTTAAATGGGAGGCTTCTCAAAAAAGCGGCATTCGGATATGAAGAGTATGAGGGTCCCCCTTTGGCCTTGGATAGGGTGGGCTCTTTTGAGAACTCCCAAAGTCAAGAACTCAAGGGTTTAGGGTAAAGGGGTGCATTTCGAATCTCAATGTGCTCCGGAACTTGGTATTGCTGTTGAAAGACATGCCAGCTGCCAAACGTCAGGGTCCCTGGTATACCGCATACACCCCCGAACACACAACTAGACCACAACCCTTACAAGGCGGGCTTCCAACCAGGGACCTTCCATTTTTGGAAGGCCCCCACATAAGCCCCTAAACCTTAAACCCTGGACCTTGAAACCCTAAACCTTCAACCCTAAACCTTCAAACCCTAAACCTTCAAACCCTAAACCTTCAAACCCTAAACGTTAAAGCCTAGACCTTAAAACCCTAAGCCTTCAACCTGAACCTTAAAACCCTAGACCTCGAACCCTAAACCTCAAAACCCTTAACCTATCTAAACCTTAAACCTTCGACCTAAAACCCTAAGCCCTAAACCTTAAAACCCTAAACATTAAACCTTCAATCTAAAACCTTAAACCTAAACGCTTAATAAGCCCTGAGACGAGGGCACTCCCCCAGTTGTTCAGGGAGTTAGTCGTGATGTCGGCTGTGTAGTAGCATTTTCAGATGGGAGGTTTAGGGTTTAAGGTCCCAAAATTGAGGGGTTTGGAGTTTAGGATTTAAGGTTGAGGGTTTAGGGGTTTAGGGCTTGGCGCTTAGGGCACAGTTTTTTTCCACTGCGGCCATGGGAGCAAAGCCCTAATCCCCTTGGCGCTGCATAACTATTGGAGGAATGGGTTAATGGGATCATGAAGGGGTGTTATATAGGGACTGCTACAGGAATCCATTCCTTCATTCCCTACTAAGAAGATCTAAGAAGCAGAGAGCCTGTGTCCAGACTCCGCGGTCAGTAGTAATGAAGAAAGAAGCTCGAATACTTATCCAAATTGTCCCCTCTAGTCCTTGCATGATACTTTCAAAGACTTATTCGAAAGAAGCGGGCCTTTACATCATTTCTGTGTCCCCAGGATCTGACCCTTGTGCATGCTGCTGAAGGGTTGCTGATTCAAAGCACGCCAGATCTACAGCACGACAATAGTGCAGAGGCCGCCCACAAAGCATGTTTCCTTCAAGCCCTAAAGTAGAAGCCAGAGAGTTGGAAAATCACTCTCCTCCTCACTGCCAAGAGCTAGAAAAAGGCGGAAAACTGCATAAAGCATCTTGTTTCCACGTTCCAATTTTCTCTGCCTTTTCTGTAGTACAATGAACCATTCCGAATGTTGTGGAGGTTGCGTGCATCCCAGAAGGTCCTGAAAATGCCTAGCATGGGTTCAACCAAAAGGAACACAAAACACGGGTAGGTCGAAATCATGGCCGGTATGATACGGCCCCTAGTGGTCAGGTTAGCCATGCAAGGACCACAAGTTTGGCAGGTGCCCTTTTCAGCCCCCGGTATGATACGGCCCCTAGTGGTCAGGTTAGCCATGCAAGGACCACAAGTTTGGCAGCTTCCAAATGCTGTGCTTTGTTGTCCAAGTTTCTGAGAGATAGTAATAATAGCAGTACCACTAATAATAGAACTACTAGACATGATAGTAATAATGGTAAAAGCCTGCATGTGCCAAGGCGGAGGGCGTTGATGCAACGACCCGCCTGTGGGATCACGCAGAGCAGACTCTTGCTTGCAAGAGTTCAGATCCACTTGAGCTGCAGTCTAAACTCCTTAAAGGGTGTTATTTAGGGGGTTATAAAGGGGACTATAGGGGGTTCGTAAGGTGGATATTAGGAGTTCAGATCCACTGGGCTTGGCTGGCGCTGCAGACAGACCCATGTCGTGCCACTAGGGTTCATTCAGGGTTGATTCCTGGATGAAGGAGGCACTGGCCTATCTGGGAGAGCCTGTCCTGAGCCCCGGTCGAACACCTATAAGGGAGAAAGTTTGATTATGAGAAGACTTCATCTTCCTTGCGCAAGCCCACTCTGGAGTTGCGTGCATACGGGCCCAGATTTGGGACAAGCCCTAGGACAGGGGCCTTGCGATTGTAGATGCATCACGATACTGGCAACTTCTTGGTCCGGAGGACCTTGAGCCAGCTTCAAAAGCCTCAGGAGAAAACAGAAAACTGTTGTTACATTAAATAAGGGCTCTATAGGGACTGTATTCCCGTACTAGGGTTTAGGGGTTCGTAGTATGGAATATGGGAAGAGATGATGTAGGGGTTATATCAGGGATTATATTCCCGGTAGCACCGCTAAGCTACCATTCAGTTGTTGCTCTTGTTGTAGTGCCCGTACTAGTAGTACAACCAATCTCCAACCTTAGACGAGCTCGTCCACCGCTGCGATCATTCTACCCTAAATCCTAACCCCCACAAACCTCTTCTCGTCCCGTTGAACACTTTTCTACACAGGCTCAAGGCATCCATATCAAGGATTGCCGAGCCAGTATGACGGCCTACAATAATATTTCACGCGAACATGCAGACCCTGCATTCTGCCTAGCGAGAGCGAGCCCAATTCCGTCAAATCCATAGCTCATGAAATTTTTGATGTAGAAGACTGCAGCATTTCCGATATTGTCTGCTCGTTATCTTTGTACAACTGCAGGATATAACTTCCCGTCAAACGCTAGTCTGAGCACTTGGGCTGCTCCATTACAATCCGTAGGTTTCGGGCTTTGGGTCTGATCACTGGGGCGGCTACATTACAATCCTCTTGTTTATAGTCCCCTTGAAGTAGATAGAATATGGGGTATATGGGGTCTTGTTATACTATATCCCAGGCCATATTCTATCCACTTAAGGGTGACTATACTCCCAGAAAACAGCTTCCATTTCCTTGTTGCATTTTCTTAGTATCCTTTGTTTTCTCCATGGTACAAATTATTTAGGGCCCTGAACCCTCCGAGTCCTATACATCCCCTACACAACCCTGTACATCCTACATAGTCCCTTTGAAGGTACCCTACTTTAATCATCACGGCCTCTAAATACCTAAATTCATGAGAATATGCGCCCCTAAATAATTATCCTCTAGCGTGGCACCAGCAATTTAGGCCAAGTCCCACACATACCCCAATTCCGTATAAACCACTATATCATCCCCGTGTCCTGTTCTATGTTCTGTTCCATTTGATGCTCCATTATTCCCTGAACCCTAATCCCTAAACCCTAGCCCCTCAACCCTAATCCCCAGACCCTACTGTAGCCCTTAAGCCCTACACCCTAAACCCTGCTTCGGGTCCCGAACTGTCCTTAATCTCAAAACTTCAAATTAGCTCAAAGATCCGCCCCCAAGCCCTGAGTAATGGGAATCAACCCTAAACCCCGAAAGCTACATGGTAGTTTCCCAAAATAAGGGAACCCCAACATATACCCCAAAATACTATGATCCTTACTATGGGGGACCCTGAAAAGGTACTCCTAATTTTGGGAAACCCTAATCCCTATAAACCCATATATAATCTCAGTTTCCATTTCATGTTCCATTTTCTTTTCCATTTGATTCTCCATTATTGCGATATATTGCAATATCATACATATGGATGTCCCACATGAAGCCTCGAGGATCGTCCGGCGGCGGGAGCCCCGAGCCCTGCCCAGCGGCACGAAGCTGGTTCCCCTGGTGGGCGCCGAGCTCCTGGGTTTGAAGCTTTCAGGTTTAAGGGTTTAGGGTTAATTATGGGTTCAACTAGTACCCCCCTCTATACTACCCCCTCCAGGTTCCCCCTTAATTAGTTATGTAGGGATAATTAGGCTTAATTAAGGTTAATTAAGGGGGAACCTAGAAAGGTAGTATAGAGGGGGTTACTAGTTGAACCCATGAGTTAAGTTTAGGTCTGCCTACCAAGGCATAAGGATCAAAAAAGTTCCTGCAATTGGATTATAAAAGTATATTGAGAGTGGGGGCGGGACACTTTAATATGAGGGGAGGGGATTTCCTGGGTTACTACCGGCGATATTTGTAAGAAAGGAAGCCCATGAACGCTTGAGGTCCTTGTGATGAAGAACTCCATATTTCGTATGTATGTAGGGGGGGGGGGGCTGGAAATGAAAATGCACAGGCAGCCAGTGCCTGATTGATGAAGATTCAGGCTTCATTCTTGGCTATGGGGGCTTTCGGAGGACCATGTGGGCGCAAGTACATGTATACGTGTGCGTTCAGATGAACATAGACATAGATTAGGAGGACCCCCCACCC
>CAJNIZ010000389.1:0-21555 GCA_905231905.1 Symbiodinium pilosum | reverse complement strand
TATAAGAGGACCCTCATATAGTTACTATTATCCCTTATAGTCACTATTACTGGGTGGGGGGTCCACCTAAGACATAGAATTCTTGCATTTTATTCCTGAAACCTCGGAGCGGGGAGACCTCATCCCGAAAACTCAAGCAGCAATAGTCCCACAAACACCCAAGAGGGGTCTATAAGTAGTGTACGAAGGGTAATTCATCCCTGCATAAACCCAATTGCCATCTCAATGTCCACTTTTCGATTTGATTCTCCAATGTTCTAACAAACCCTTATAAACATATAACCGCTTTAGAGGGGCCGGGGCGTGCCCATTTCCTTTCACATCTTCTTTTGTGTCTGACTCTCCATGATTAAGCATCGTCATCCAAAAGTTGAAGCATAAAGGGCCAATCTCTTCAAGTCTTCGTAGCCCAGGTTCTCACCACGGATTACAGCGACGAAGCAGCAGTTGGGCTATTCCGAAATTGTGGGCCTTTTTATCGCCGGTTATATGCACGTGTATTGCATTACTTATTTGTGGGGGATACAGAAGTGGGCCATTGGGGCCCCACTATTGGAAACTCCCCATTTTCCGGCGCAGAAATCAGCAGCATGCTGTGCACTCAGGGGTTAAGATATGACCATGCTAAAGTCGGCAGCCATTAGATGCTATGTTGTATTCGAAGATTTCTGAGAATTATTTCGGTGCGGGCTTCTCAACGCTGTGGCAATCTTGATATTCGTTTGGTTTAGAGTTTGCGGTTTCGTTCTATGAGAAATGCAAGGTGTGTCTCGTAATCAATTTTTATTCCTCAAACTTTTCATATGCCGAGCGTAGCCTGAAGCTCCAAACTTCATGAGTCGCCCCCCAAGCCCCAACCGCTCAACCCCATAAACCACAGCGCAAGGTCTTCCTCGAGAGTTTGGAGTTCCCCACCGTGGAGAGTCCCACGACAGCAGCGGGCACTTGCTGTAAAGACTAACAGATTTCTACAGAACCTACAAGAGAATAACTTCGCTCTGTTACCCCGGACAGTTTGGCACACCAGCCCCAAAAACGATCTGTTACTCTAGCTTAGCAGTGGCACTGGATACTAGAGAAATGCTGCCAGATTGTGCAAGACTGAGAATACTGACCACCCAAGATGGTTCTTTCTGGCACTCGACACATCTCCACCAGAGGGTGTTCGCAAGAGTCCTTGTTTCGGGATGCCAATAGTCAGAACAACTGACAACTTAAACCCTAAAACCTAACTCTAAATTGAAAACATAGGGGGCCCGCTCAGCCCCCCACCCACTGGTGGGAGCCAAGTGTTGAGAATCAATCGCTTACTATGATTGCTTTCACTGCTTTTATTGATCCTAATTAT
Organism: Symbiodinium pilosum; assembly: GCA_905231905.1. Lineage (NCBI taxonomy): Eukaryota > Dinophyceae > Suessiales > Symbiodiniaceae > Symbiodinium > Symbiodinium pilosum. Next base: position 20,207 of record CAJNIZ010000389.1, on the reverse strand, counting down.
TGCAGGCATTATTACCCTTATTCTTACTTATTATTATAATTAATGCTGCCTGCGGAGGCTTCTTCGGTACATCCGCAGTCTTCAGCCGACGGCTCCGGGGTGCTACCTATCGGGCCGGCCATGCAGCATCTAAGGGCTTAGTAGTAACAATAAGAGGTGGTAGTAGTAGTAGTAGTAGTAGTGGTAGTAGTAGTAGTAGTACTAGTACTAGTAGTCGTGGTGGTGGTGGTGGTAGTAGTAGTAGTAGTAGGAGTAGGAGCAGTAAACATAATAGTAATAGCAAAAAGAAAAATAGCAAGCATAGCGTTCAGTGGATCTACTGTCAATCCTATATGGTTGCAAGGAGGAAAATTACAGGTGGGCATGCGGTTCCTTCTGCTGAGTCCGTTTGGTCCAAAGAGGTTGATTTCAAGAAGTCTTGGTAGTTTCCCAAGATAGGCTGTATGGGGATCTTATGTAGGGCTATAAAGGGTTATGCAGGATTAGAAAGGGTTTAGGGACACTACTACCCTTATAACGGAGAATCAGATGGAAGAGAAAATGCAAAATTACATGGAAACTGTGGTGTTAATAGGAGTTATATGGTCTAAAGTAGGCGACCCCAATATAGACCCGAGCATACTATGATCCTTCTTAAGGGTACCCCCAAAAAGTACCCCTTATCTTGGGGAACCTCCCCCCGCTTGTAGACTTTTGCTGGGACAATGACCCTACATCCTAAACCCGAAACCCTAACCCAAGGTTCGGGAGGAAGGGCATGTGCTTTGGGCTGAGGTGCAGCTCTCTGCGCATGGTGCGGCAGGTGGGAAGATCTGGAGGGATTGGAAAAGACGGTCAATGGCATGGGTGTAGGAATTATAGGGTTTAGGGTCTAGGAATTGGGCTTGGGGCTTGGGCGTTTTGGGGTTAAGGATTCAGGGTTTAAGGATTCAGGGTTTAAGGATTCAGGGTTTGGGATTCGAGGGCTCAAGGTTCATAGTTTCTTCCACAATCTGGAAGTCTGGAGGCCCGCATCCCAGAAATGGCCTAGCAACAGACGCTGTTCTGGCGAGTCGCTAGTTAGAAGTCATACCTTCCCTGCATAAAGTCGATACTATTCTGGAAGCCGGGCATTCCCTGCCAATTGCAAAGTGTCTTTCTCCATAAACTACAATTCTGTGCATTTGTATGCCTTAAATGGCTCAACAAAACTATGCCTAGACATCCACCAAACAAACTTGGACAGCAAGCGGCGGCTTTTCAGGCTTCCAGGCTTGTTTTCGATGATTGCCCCCATCCTGCATATCCCTGTGTACCCCAGAGAGACCCAACAAGCCATGTAAACGCTCAGAAGGCACCAGACGCGGGTCTGTGCCTTTTTTTAGAGAGGGCTCAAAGCTTGACATGCTCCCTACGCAGGTCGGGAATGATCCTTGCTAGATTTGATTTACATTGCAAAGTACCCTAAGGGTCCATGTACTTAACATTTTGGTACTTAGGGATTTGGTAAAAACGATTATAATACAGGTTTTTGGGTAAGTATATTCAAGTCACAACCAGGTTGCCATTCGTAATGTGCAGACCCTTAGCTACACCCTGAAACGCCTAAACCTTAGAGAAAGCTCGCTTTGCGTAGTATAGCTTCAGCCCTTAAACCCTGAATCCTAAGACGAGTAGCTTCCTAGCAGCAGGTCGCTGGGCCAAGGCGTCCAAACTGGGGCGTTTGGCACGCGATGGCTCCGTTGCCTTCAACGAGGCCATTCGCCTTGTGCATGTTCTGTAATCTTGATAGGACTTATCTGTCATTTGTCTTAGCGTATAACGGTAAGGAATAATTGAAAATCACATGTTTGTCATAGGTCAAGGGGCATTACAATTTTCTTGAAGTATGGGCTCTCTCGATATTCCCCACAACAGGATCCGGATTTCAGGCACACCCAAGAAGCGACCTCCATTGGAAGAAGAAGTCACTTTGGGCTGAATGTTTTCTAGGTACCCCAAATACTTCGGGATTATGTAATAATGGAAAAGAAAGTGGACGATACTATTTTCAGGCTGTAAAGTTATGTAGGGTTTAGGGATCAGGGTTTGGGGTTTGGAGCTGAAAGTCACAGAATTTTGCGTTGCGGGGAGATTTTCAGGAATGACTGCTCCAGTGGATTTACGACTTCCGGGTTTTCAGGGAACTCCAGGAACGAGAAAGGGCTTATGCTCTCTAGGAGATGGTGTTACGTTCGCAAACTGGGCGCTTTGGGGGGCGTCTGTGTGGAAGGAGATCCCAGGCTTTTTCAAACAGGTTTATTTGGGCTCTCTATTTCGCGCATAGATGTTTGGCATGACCACCATCGCGCCAACGGGGCCTTCGAGGTCAGTTTTGGTTTGGGATGTGAGGATCCAATTGTTTTGGAGACCGCACACATGAAGGTTTTCAAAACCAGGGGAAGAATATATTATGGATATTTGGGGGTCTATAGTTGGGCCCTCTACTTCTGGAAACCTCCAGATCCGACCCCTCATCCTACTGCTGCGGGGCGACTTTGGATTTAGGGCTTGGGGTTCAGAGCTTAGGGTTTAGGATGAGGTGCTCAGTCAGTCACGGAGCATCCACTAGGCAATCCCCAGAAACCATACAACCCCCGTATCCTGGCTTCAAACACCGTATCCAACCCCCCCAAGCCAGTAGAAACCCTAAAGCCACAAAACCCTTCCCAAGTGGCTTTTTGGGAATTCCTGGCAAACCCTAAACCCTTAAACCCTAAACCTTAAACCCTAAACCTTAAACCCAACCCCTAAGGCCTAAACCCGTTTCCACCGACGGGCACCGCCAGGTGAAGTGGGTGCCCACGCAGACCCTGGTCGAGTCAGCCGCTAAGCAGCAAAATGAAAGAACTGTCAGGGGGTATAGGGTTTAGGGTTGAAGGCTTCGGGTTTAGGGTTGTCATGGTATAGGATTCTGGTTATTATTTCTGGTTTTTACCAAAAATATTACTATTGCTACCACTAGTACCATTGCTAATACTATTAGGGTAAAGGTTTCTGGTTGTTTTTAATCTGATTATGATTACAATTACTACTGGTACTAGTACTGTTAATATTACTATTACCATTACTACTGCTATTACCAGCCTTGGGAGCTTTCAGGGTTTCAGGCTTTAGGTTGGGGCTTGGGGGCTTATGATTTCGTGGTTCAGGATAAGAAGCGGAGGGAAAAAGCTAGGTTTGGCTTAGAAAGTCGGGACTTCTGATTTGTTAGGTTTGAAAGAAATATCAATGCTGGTTTGGATTTGAAACCCACTCTTGAAAATGCCCGGATGATGACAAACCAGTTGCTTCAGAGGGTGCACGGGCGGAAGGCCTAGTGGGTTGCAAGAACCCCGTGCAAAAACTACCCCCTCGAATCTGGTTGAAGCAAATGCCCTGCAGGGTTTAGGGTTCAGGGTAACAAGAATTTGCAAACAGGGTAACAAGAAGGTGGAAGTGAGCAAACTCTAATTGTTGAATCCTAAATCTTGCATCCGTGCATTTGTTGCCCTGCCTCTCTGTGAGTGAGGACGTCACCATTGAAGTACAAGACTGTGCGCTTTCAGGCCAAGTGTTGACCTTTGCCCGGCAGTTTTCAAACGCAGCAGTAGTAGTCGTCGTGTGTGGAACCTCTAGGCTTAACAGAACCTGTGGAGACTAAAGATATTATTGTTGTTTGTTATTGTTATAAGTTTCATTACGATGATTACGATTCCTACTTAAAGACTTATTATTGTTAGCATTGGTATTCATGTTCAATTATTAGTATTGATATTTGGGAACGTAAGGTTGCCAGAGGAGCTGGGGTTTGTGTGTTCCTTCTAACAAAGGCCGCTGCGAAAAGCTTCGGAATTATCCAAACACATTGCATCATTGGTTAGCTGATTTTTCCTACTGCGCCGCCTCCTGGCTTGCCTGCTTGCTTGCTATGACTCTCGCAGGACCTTGGTGTTGACTTCAGGTCTTAGCCTATGCCCAGCTGCAAAACCCAGGGCATGGCCCTTGGCGCTTGAGCCCATGGTTGTTGCTACCGGAAATGACCGAGATGTTGTACAGTCTTGGGCGCAGGGGCTACAGGTACGGGGGCATGCTGCTCAGACTTTGTGGCAAGTGAGCTCCGGAATTCGCCTGAACCCACAACCTCCGCACGCCCAATCTGGATCGTCCAAATCTGCTCATGTCTTCAGACAAGCCCGCACATTAGCAAAACTTACTTAGCAGGGAATAAGGGAATACATTAACTACATGAACTAGGTACGGATGACACCGGGATGAGTTTCCCTCATTCCCAACTAACCACCAGTAAGAAAAGCAATGCCCCAAAGAGGAACCTGCAGCAGAGTCGTACTGACCAACTCTAGACTTATGAGTCTTACATCCCGAAGAGAGCACAAACTCAAGACGTGCAAGGTATCACTGAACCCTAAATACACCCTAAGCTCTAAAGCAATGTACCGGGAACAGACCCAACATGCTTTAGTTTGAGGTGTCCGCAGTCTGCAAGGGTAGAGCTCAGGTCAAACAGCCTCAAGATCCAAAAGCCTTCTTCCGACCAAATTGCTTGGAGCTTGAAATCTCACATTTTGGGGCTTGCCAAAACTACCAAAAAAAAATCTAGCAAGCCTTGGCTACAGGTGGTCCCACGAGGAAATTTCTAGCAAACCCTAAACCCTAAACTCTAAACCCTAAACTCCTGAAACATCTCCTAAGGACCCCCAACCCAAGAGCCCCAAGCTTTGGTAGCAGGTGATCCCACTAAGCCTGAGCCTGCTCCTGGGCTCGAAACCTAGGGTTATGGGTTTAGGGATCATGTCAGGATTTAGGGTTTAAGGTTCAGATTTTATGGTTTAGGGTTATAGAGATCATGCAGCGGTTATGTAAGGTGATATAGGGATTGGAAAGGGTCTAGGATAGTACTCCAATTATGGAGCATCAGAGGGAGACTACCAAGGAAGCTGGATTTAGATGGAGGATGCAAACGGTTCAGGCATGGAAAATCCCAGCTATCACAAGGCCAGGCAATATCCTAGAGACTCTTATGATTTCTATGTAGATAACCGCGGTGCTTCGTAATATACCTACTTAGCATGGAACGAGCACATAAAAGTGGGTTTTGGGGTTTGGACCCTTCCTCCTGCTAAGGCTGAGGATTAGCAAAGTGGTGAAATAATTGAAAGCATAGGGTTGCAAGCGATTTCGTGGTTTGTGAGGGCTTGCAAACAAAAGTGGAGGACCAGCCCACTAAGCAAAAACGTCCCCACTCCCTCAAAGGAAATATTCCGATAGCATCCCCCATGGTCGCCCTAATACCATGGGAGACGAATTTCATGGAAGAGGCTAAGCGCACGGAACGAGAAAGTTAGAGCTCAGGCATTTGGATATTCTGAAATCTTTGCGGAAGATCTTCGGATTTGCTGCTTCATGCATAGACGCTTTTCGAAATGTTCACGCCACGGCGGTTGGAAGAGGACTCTCTAGTGTACTTTTGTTTGGCCGTCACGCTTTTCAAGATTTGAGCCGAGTTGCTCAGAAACTAGCCAAGGAAGCCAGTACTCCAGTACCCCTTAACTAAGGAATATATCTTAAATCACATTACGGTTCCTAGTACCATCTGCGGTATATTCCTCAATTCAGAAAGCGGTATATGGTGTTAGGCTCTTAGTATTGAACTTGATTCTATGATGTTGCTCAGATTTCCAGTGCCACTAGAACAAGGACGCCACGACTTTGAAAGAATGTCCTGGACCATTGGCTAGTCCTGGTCTCAAGATCCTGCAGACGTAGGTATATCGCGCAGTTCTTCCGCGAGAGCCGCAGCACGATCTTTCTGCAGCTTGACAGCACAGACGGACGGTATGAGTAGATGTAGGTAGGGACAGCAGACAGAACCCGAATGCCTTATAATCTCATAAAACGTGCTGTAATATGCCAGGGGGCCTGTAAGTTCTAGGGCGTGCTTGGAAGCAATGGCTTGCGGCATTTGCTATAGGCACGGTTCAGCCAGCAACCTGCATTGCTCAAAACTGTAACCAGTTCCTGGCCACTTTGAGGCCTCAATCTAGAAATTCCTGGCGGTAGAACAGAGCGTTCTTGACTCAATAGACCCCAGCTAGATGAATCCTTGTTTTCTGGCATCTCCGAGAAGCCTAAGAAAACAATATAACCCCTATATAACCCCAGTTTCCATTTCATTTTCCATTTTCTTTTCCATTTGATTCTCCATTATTGGGGCCAACCCTAAACCCTAATCCCTAAACCCTAAACCCTTATTGGGGTATTATTGGGGCTAACCCTGAGGTCTTGGCTCAAGTCGCCCGGCTCCTCCGGGATCCCGAGGCCGCTCCTAGATCAACATTCCACTGTGGACCTTGGGTATGATTTCCTTAAACTGGGTTGCTGTTAAGTTACTATATTGGGGAAACCCTTTTATTTACTATATATATATATACCCAGTATGGTAACTTAATTTAAGTTCCTTAACAGCAACCTGGACCTTGGGTGGGGTCATATTGGGGTAATGAAAATAAAATGGAAACTACAAGGAGTATAGGGGTTATATAGGGATTATAAGGTTATAATAGTATGATTTCCTTAAACTGGCGTTCTGATTTTTTGTTAGGCTGGGCATCTCCAAAGTGCATATAGGAGCTACGGAGTAGCTGGGTGTTGTGATTCTCGGCTGAGTTAAACAGCGTTGCAGGAATGCATAGTGTTTCGTCTGCAGTCTATCCTATCCTAAGGTTAGGCAGCGAACAACGCGCACGTTGAGGCCCCAAGCAAATCCAAACTGCTGGACTTCAATTTAAGCCCCAGTTCTCTAGCCCCAAGCTCAGAAAGCAAAATTCCTACCTAAACCCAAACCCAGGTGTTGAGCCTTAGACGTCCAAATCCCCAACCAGAAGCCCTAAACCCCAATGCCAGACGTCAAATCAATGCAGGAGCTGGCCGCGCTCGACGGCGTCACCTGCCGCATACGGCCCAGTCAGCCTCTCCGCGTCAGCCAGGCTCCCGGCTGTCCCTTCCCTCCTTGGGACTTAGCTTGGACCTTAGACCCTTAACCTTTTGGATTCCTTTATATTCCTATTATAGGTAATTAAGGGTTAACCCTTAGTAAGGGTCCTAAGTGCCACCTGGTTTATCCCTTTTTGAATGCGCGTGTGCATGTGCATGTGTAAGTGTCCATGCGTATATTTACGTACACATATTATGTGCATATATACGCCCGCATATCTACTGATGCGTGTGGATGTACAAAGTGGCATATAGGCATATGTATGGAGGTCGGGGCAGCAAAGCCTGCATTCATAGTGTTTTGGGGGGTATGCACCATTCATATTCTATGCTTTTGGAACCCCTGAAGTCATCAGCAGGTAGCATTCTGGTGCCCCTTGCAGTGATTCTGGATTGCGACTCTCTTTCGTAACATCCCCACCTTTCTTTTCTCTGGCTTTTTGTCATGTAGTGTATCAGCTGTAGGAGTTAAGCAGCTAACCTCACAACCCAACTCATGAACCCTCGAGCCCCAAACCCAAACGGCTACAGCCCTGAACGCTCCCAAATTCCAACCATATAACCTTAAGACGCAAAACCTTAAATTCTAAACCCAAAACCCCAAATTCAAGACCTTAAACCCAAAACTCTAAATCTAAACTCTAAGCCTTAAAGATGAAACCCTAAACCCTAGATCCACACCAACAAAAACTTCAATGCCAAGGCCTGAAACCTTTGTCCGGCGGCGAGCCGGCCGAGTTACTGCTGCGCTTCTGGCCCCGCGGCACCGCGTTTACGATGTCTCCGGTACCCAGACCCCCTACAAGATCCCAAAAATTGAACCTCCTGACAATCCCCTTGTTTCCCGAATGTAGTAATGGGTTCATATTGGGAGGGTTCCATTTTTTGGATGCTTTAAAGGGTCTGGGTAGGGGGGTAAGTGTAAAGGTTGTATGGATTGTAGGCGTTTGGGGATTATGGGGATAACTTGGGAAAATTGTAGGGATTCTGCGTTTCAAAGGAGCATTGCCTGGCAAATATGCTCCTGCTGCTGAGGCAAGTTTGTTTAGAGCGTCTTTTCGGGTTCTAGATTTGCTTGGGTAGCCGTGTTGCAGTTGCAGAGGTGTACATGGGCTTATAGGTAAATGAAAGGACTGGCGCCTGATGTCGAAAATCATTCCAGCCTACGGTCTCTCTTTGTTGCTAGTGGCATAGCATGAGTGACCAAGTACTCCATCTGCCCATATCTCCCCGGATAAGTCAACCTAAGCACATGAAGCCATTTAGCCGGTCCCCTTGGCTTGCCTAAGTTGTAAACGCCCCAACACTACAAAACTTTTCTTGAAGGCACCAAGGGGGGTCCAAGGTAGAACGTAGATCACCGGAACCCTACTTGTCCATAAGCACACGTCATCCTGTTCACCCCCGGATTCATCGCGTCCTCCCCAAATAACTCCTTGAAAACTAAAAGCTCCACTGCTTGCAGTTTGCGTTGTTGAGGTGACAGGGTGCCTAATAATCAGAGGCAGGGAGGTACCCATGAACCTCTAAAGTCTATCATTCAGGGTTCAGGGTTCGGGTACGGGGTTTAACCTTACAGCTCTAAACCCTAAACAATATGCTAGCTTCCATCTTCTGCTCAATCCCCTCATTCGCTTCACATGACCCTATGGTCTCCGGAGAATGATAACCCAAACCCTATACAACCCTTGCATATGTAATCCCTTATATAACTCCTAGATAATCCCTACATCGCCCTATATAACACTTACATGTTTTCCCAAATACTTTGGAAAAATTGTCCTGAAACCCTAAGCCCTAAAACCTTAAACCCTAAACCCTACATAACCCCTATATATAGTCCCAAATGCTTGGGAAAGCATTGTCCAACCCTAAACCCCAAACTCTAAACCCTAAAACCCTAATTAAATCCTAAAACCCTAAACCCCTAAGACCCTAAACCCTGAAACCCCAAAGCCCCAAAACCTTATACCCCTGAAAACCCTACAGACGCCTGAAGGCCAGCCTGGGACCCTGATCGAGTACCGACGACCCAGCGGTGGGCCGCAGCCTCGGCGTACGGGCGCTTTAAAAGGGGGGTTTAGGGGTTCAGGGTTTAGGGTTTAAGGTTTGGGGTTTAGGGAAAAATTAGGGTTTTAGGGTTTAGGTTTAGGGTACCATACTGGGTATATGTTGTGATTAATGTGGTTCCCCCATAATGGTCCTAGTATGGTAAAGGGTTTAGGGGTTTCCCAACACAGGGTGCATAACAGGTTTTATGGGGTTTGTATAAGGTTTATCTAGGGGTTTGACTATACTATTACTAATAATAGTAATAGGAAGAATACTACGAGTAAGAATATTCATAATAATAATGCAAGTAGTAGGAGTAGTACGATTATGTAAGGACTCCCCCTTTTAATTGGCCTAGATGGCCATTTGCAAAGGTGCTTTCTACCCTAATCCTTAAACTTCATGCCAAGGTGCCAAAAACGCTCACGACGCCGCAGCAGGCACGCAATCGCTCCGGCAAGTGCAGAACTGAAAACCGCGTCCTCAGTTTTAGGGGCCAACCCAGATTATTGAATAGCTCGTGCAGGGCAGCTGCAGTCCATTGACTCCAAAGCCCACAAGCCCAAACCATTAAGAAACATGTGTACAGCGGTAGGGATTCAACAGGGAAATATATGTATATGTGGAAAAAAGGTGAGGGCTTGAGACTGGGGAAGCGGCAAAGGGTAAGGGTTGGGGTTCAGGGTCTAGGGTTTCGGGCTTAGAATCTAGGGTTTACTTGTTTAATGGATGTTTAGAGGTTCGGGCTGAATATGCGCAATCGCCAGCCATGACGTGGAAGGCCTGAATCAATACCACGAATATTCCTGTATACCCCTGGTGTAGCTAAAGTACAAAATTAAATGCCAAAAACTGCATTCTAGTTGTTTATTTACGCCCCTACATTAGCCGAAGATGGAGCTTGCTCAAAACGATCCCATGGCAATCCTGTTTCTGAGGCCGCCGCAGAGTTTGTTTTGATTTCCAACACATTCTTGATATCCCAAGAGGGTGCCCCAATTTCAAGAAATCTTCGAATTGAGATTTCTCAATGGTCCCTCTTCGGGTCTTCAATCAGTTTTGCCCGACAAAAACCAAAAAAAAAGCACGCTGTCCCTTTTGCAAGCCTTGAAGTCTTTTCAGGACATGCAGCTCCCACCACCAGAGCGCCGGGAGGGGCCCCTTGAGAAGCGCTCTAAAGGCGTGCAGATTCGGGTTGAAGGGTGCGGGTCGGTAATAGAGCTTCGGGAAGGAATTTTGGGGGACAGTTTTGGGGTCAATGGTGTTAAGTTAAGGCAAAGGATACAAAAGAAGGTTGAAAGTTAAGCTCCGCGCCAGAAGACGGAATACAAAGAAACGACTGGGGCAGTGCCCGACAATACCTTTGAAAGCTGATGGCCCCTGAAAGCTGAGAGGTGCAGTTTGTAGCAGCAATCATGAGTATATTATAGTATATACTATAGTATACTATAGTATATTATAGTATATTATAGTATGCTAGGCTATAGTACATTATAGTAAACTATAGTTTGCTATAGTATAGTATATTATAGTATACTGTAGCTGTTGCTCTCGTAATTCCACTAGTGCTGGCTGTAGCAGTAGCGGTAGCCGGAGCCGCAGCAGCAGCAGCCGGCATAACATTACCTGCTGGTTAGGGGATTGGGGTTGAAACGACTGCTTTGTCAGAATCCGCATCCTACACCCTAAACTGTCGCAGTCCTAGAGCGAGGGAGCAGCTAAAACGATTTCTTTCATGGACCCGGAATCGTTTTCAGGGCACGTGTTGCGTGTCTTCTCTGAAGGGCCAGCGTCCCGATATAGTAGGGTTCGATAGTTGGTTCCTACCTTGCGAAAGGTAACTGAGAGACAGACTCGAGGGATGGAGGCGAAGACCAGCTGACAGAGGCTAAGGGGAGTGGATCGTGTAATAACTCCTATATAGTCCCCTGGAACAATGCCTGTATCCACTCCCACGTTCCCTTTTAGGCACTGCTAAGAAGAAGGTAGCTTGCAACACTTCCAGGTGCCTTCCACCACTGGTCATTGAAATGGGTGGTGCTGGAGAACCATCAGTGACTTGGATCAACCACAGCTCCTCGAGAGTGAGCTTAAACTCTAAACCCTAAACAATAAACCCTAGAGACAAGAGCTGTGTGGTAGCCTGCTAGTGGTATGCTGCTGACCAGTCAATGTACTGCCTAGCCTAGCCGACCGGGACAGTCGTAGCCGTGCCTGCACGCTGTGTGTGCGATGCGCGTGTCTAAACCCTAGAGAAAGATGGAAATTCTCCTTGGGAAGCCAGGGAAGAAAATTGGGAGTCCCTAGAAGAAGGACGGAAGCTTTGGGAGAAATAGGGAGTCCCCAGAAGAAGGATTGTAGTTTGGGAGAAATAGGGGAGGAACCTGCGAGTTCCTAGAAGAAGGATTGTGGTGTTTGTGGGAAAATCTCTGGGGAGATGCCCACTTGAACCATAGTCTAAACTCCTTAAAGGGGGTTATATAGGGGATTACATAGGGGACTACTATAGGGGTTATTAAGGGGGATACTAGGAGTTTAGACAGCAGCCCACTTGATGCCAACCTGCAGCTGCCAGATCAAGCAAGAACCAGCTTGCACAGGTGCTGCAGCGAATGTAAAAGAGCAGATGCCAAAGTTAGGTTTAGGGTTTAGGGTTTAGGGTTTAACTTTTTTTGGAAACCTTAACCGACACGGAAACTGACCCCATGGTAATTTTGGGGTACCATGGTACGGAAATCAAAGCTTCCCATATCTACAAAAAATCCTATCCAGCATGCTCTCATACTCGTGTATTGGGGATCCCTTGGGTGGACCCACACCCTGTAATAGTGACTATCAGGGATAAGACGGATTGTATTTAGGGGCCTACTACATTCCTATTATACCGGGATTACGCGGTGCGGCCCGAGAGGGCGGCCTTAATTCTAAACAATTGTCCAAAATTGGCAAACGCATTGCAGGAAATTGAATCCAGGCTTTATAAAGGGGTTTCCCAAAATTCGAGGGACCTTCTTAGGGGGCCCTATAATAAGGACTATAGTATATTAGTCTATCTACTTAAGGGGGACTGTATGAGCAATAGTCTAAACTTCTCAAAGATGGTTATACAAGGGATTATACACGGTAGTATTGCAGGGTTTATCAAGAGGCATACTATCAGTTTAGACCCTAAACCCCTAAACCGTAAACCCTAAATATAGGTTTGGCTTTGCACGGATCCTATTGGAATGGGAACCGAGCCCCCAAAGACCCAACCTTGGCTAGGCCTTTGCCCTGGAATTTCCACGGAGCCTAAGATACTTTCACTAGGCAGGAATTGCCGTTTAGGGTTTAGGGTTTAGGGTTTAGGATGATACTACCGGGGTACCTAGATCCCCAAAAGCCAATAGAACCCCTACATAACCCGAATATATACCCCAATATGAGTTTTTGATTTAGGGTTTACTTAGGGTGCCCCCCAGTGTAACAACTCCTGGGTTTAAGATATTAGGAGGAGTGGAGTTACACCGCTAAAGATTTACGGACCTTTATTGTGACCTCCACGAGGGGGTGGTATTCGGTTCTCAGGATAATGTAGAAGGGCTGATTAAATTGGGAATATAGTCCATCCTATACTGTCGTCATATCCCCAATGCCCCCAAACTTTTGTTGAAGAGCTTCAGGCCCATAATCCATATGTGTCTATACCCATCACATATGTCCCCTAAACCATAAACCCGAAACCCTTATTGCATATGTCCTGAGATCCTCATACATCCCTACATATCCCGTAAAAGGGACCTGCTTTCGAGGTTCATGTACTGGAACGACCGCCGCGACTTCGAACAAGGTCGGCGCCCAAAGGCCGGACACTTCGTGGGGTTCGCGTTTTCGGGATTGAGGATTGAGGATTTCGGCTTTTGATTTCAGGTTCATTACCTAGTATAAGCCCTCGAATAAACAGCTTCTATTGTTGGGAGGTTCCAGAACAAATAGTACTTTCCCAAAATAAGGGGACCCCAAAATAGACCCCAAAATACTATAATCCTTAATATTGGGACCACCATTTTGGGAAACCCCCAAATAGACTTTAGGGTTTCTGAGCTTAGGATGGTTTTAAGGGTTCAGGCTTGAGGGCTTTGTGTTTAGGCTGTAAGGTTTAGGGGTTTCTTCAAATTCCTTACATAGAGTTATCTAAAGGCGTGTATTCGATTCATGGTGCACAAACGCTTTCAACATGATCGGGTCCTAGAAAGTATGCGGCCTCCTACACAAGGGGATTACACAGAGACATGCGCCAGTTTGCATTAAATGGAGGGTTCTTACCTGGACCCCAACATATCTATAATCCTTCTTAGAGGCACCCCAAAAGGGTTTAGAGTTTAGGAGAAGCCCGATGTCAGCATCCTGTTTAAGGATGAGTGCTTCGGTTTCCGGGTGCCCTGGTGCCCTCGAAGCAGGTAATGATTGTACGGGGATTTTCCAAACTCAGGGGTTTCCTTTTGGGGGTCCTTACAACAAGGATTATGTAGTGCTTTGGGGTCTATGTTGGGGTCCATCTTTGGAAGCTTCCAGATAAAGAGGTAAGGGAGTCCCTTGAATCATGTAGGGGCTAGGCAGGAAAACGCACAGGTTATAATCAGGTCATAGCCAAAAACGACAGGTACTATCATCGATGACACTAGTTTGTTGTAACATGCCTACCTGGCGCAGGGTTTTTTCAGGAAACGCTGTGGGAACAAACGTCTAGTTAAAGTTTGGTTACCAACAGACAGTTCAACAATGGTGGCACTCTCCTCCACGCCCTTATGTCTGCTTAAGATGTGGGTTCTGCGCAAATGGGTTTACGTAAGGTGTAGCCACCCCGCAGGCTGTGCGCTAGCAGGACAGTGTCCTCTTCGTTTGGCGGTGGTGCGCTGAGCGCCCACCCTCGCTGCGCCCCATTGAGCTCCACAAGGTCTTTGAGCAGGACGCGTCCCTGAAGCCCTGGCTCAAGAAGTGCACGACTCGCGTCCCGAAGGTGATCCTGCCTCAGCCGTGGGCGTGGGCTGCGTCTTTGAACAACCTCGACGTCCATTGCCACATTGCGCACCACACGGCGCAGCCGGCTACAGAACCCGTCTGCCAGCACAAGGAGGGTGCATGCCAACAATTATAAAAGCAGGAGAGTAGCGGGGCGGATAGTAGACTTTAGCAATCTTTAGCATACAACACCATATCGAATGGTGTTCCTTGCAAATACAGAAGTTGAATGAGGCAGCAGAGTTCGAGTAATAGACAAAAAGGGCACCATAACGATCTCTCTGGAAAGGAAGCTGGCTTATTATGGTACCAGATTCGGAGCGTACAGCATCAGGAAAGAGGACTTCATGACAACTAAGATCAGCCTGTTCGCAAGCACGCGTGCACGTTGACAAGACTGCGGACTGAATGTCCAGGCCACACAGTTTAGGGATTAGGAACGATTCATTCATAATCTTTACACAGATATAGCAATGTTAACGTACCCCGAAAACCCTATTGCAATGATGAAGTGACTTGAAAAGGGTTGTCTAAAAGCTTTTATTTGTCTGTCCTCTGCGCTGTTCTCCCCTGTGCTTAAGAGGGAGTGGGGGAAGTGAACATAGGGACTGGAACTATTATGGCGGATTATATGATGATTATTAGAGGGGCCCACCGTCCGACTCACCTTAACCCTAGACCCCTCAATCCTAAGCAAAACCCTAAACCCCTCAATCCTGAACTAAACGCCAAACCCTGAACCCCTCAATCCTAGACTAAACCCTGAACCCCTCAATCCTAAAGGTCCTAAACTAAACCCCTAGTATCCGCTAGTTCCCTACAGTTAGTAAGCACCGGCAAGTCGTTCAGCAATTCACTCTTAGAAAGCTTGGGCTGACTTGCAGAATATGCGGACGGAACTGTCTGAAGAAACACTCCTGCAAAGGCAGAATTTAGGATTTAGGGTTAGAGATTTTAGGGTTTAGGATTCAGGGTTAGGGATTTAGGATTTAGGGTTTGGGGATTTAGGTTTTAGAGGAAGAAAGACTACTACCATTGAAGCCTGAATTATGACCAACACGATCTATCTGCTTGTAATCCATTTACAGCTATCGTATGATATGCTTCAAAGCCCTATTCCAGTTATTTACTTCCCCAACCAAAGATCGATCTGGACGCTCCTACTTTTTCAATTTGGGCCCCTCAACCTTGTCAATCAACTGAAACATAGAACCATTCAATCTAAACACCAACATCCATCAGCAGGCTCCCAATGTTGAAAGCTCTTCGCAACTATGGACAGGTTCGCTACTACCTTGCTGCTGCAGACTGTCGGGGGCCTTACATCATTTGAGCTATGGTCTAAACTCCCTAAAGGGTGTTATATATGAGATTACATGGGGGAGTGTTATACGCTTTTTAAGTGGGGATACTAGGAGCTTAGACTGTAGCTGATTTCAGAAACTACAAGGCACGCCACCTACATACACTCGAAACTAGATGTTGTTGCCCCATATTGGAGGGTTCCATGCCAGAGGAGATGAGGTTTCTGGAGGAAGCTTGTAGTGTTCAGTATCATATACTGGATACTGCCCCCAACCCACGGCCCCATAACAGTTTTTATTACATTTTACGAAGGTATGATTCGATTACAATTGCAGGGTTTAGCAGGCTGTCATGTCGTATTCGGAGCGTGCTGCACTTGCTGACCTCAGTGCGAGCCCCAAATGCCATGCGGTCGAGCTGCGCTTACAGGAGCCTACGGCAACATGGCCATCTCCATTGCATACAGCCAATTGATGCACAGTTATCCACAGGGGTTAGAGCCATCGTATTTTGCCGTTTGCCAGTAGGTTCCATTTCTTTTTCCATTGTCCCATATAACCCTCAGCCCTAAATCTAGGTAGCAGGTTCCATTTTCTTTTCCATTATCCCTATATAGCCCCTATAGTATACCCCCTTCAATATGGCAGTTTCCATTTTCTTTTCCATTATCCCTACATAGCCCCTATATATCTTGCGTCTCAGGTCAGTATCGCTTCGCCGCGGGCGAGACCCCTGAGGAGCGGCATGGTAAGGGCAGTTTCTAGGTTGGGCATCAGGGCTTAGGTTTTAGGGTTTGGGTTGAATGCGCTAGGGTCTAGGTTTCAGGCTGTTGGTTTACGGCTTAGGTTGGGAATCAGGAATCAGGATTTACGGTTTAGGGGCATCACTTTCTAAAAGCTGCGGAAAGTGCAGGGCAGTTCACTGCACCGGGATGCATTGCATGCCGTTCGGGGGGATACGCAGAAAACGTGTCCACGGCATTCCACATTGCTTGGGGGTGGTCTTGCTGATCGTTCGACGGGAGTGGAAGAGAAGATGGAAACTACTACAACGGAGAGTCAAATGGAATATGGAATGGAAGCTAGGATTCTTCAGGCGGAATGGAAACCCTTTCAATCTTCTAGGGACTACTAGCGGGATCCACGCCTCCAGTCCCTATCGTTTGCACCAGTAATCATTCTAAGTCGAGGTTTGAGGACATAGTCCCCCTTGAGTAGATAGAATATGGGGTATATGAGGATCTTTTTATGGTTGAGGACCCTAAACCCTAAACCCTATTCTATCTACGTAAGGGGGGATTCCCTGCCGTGAGATAGTTCCCCCCAACGCCTATACAGGGATGTATAGTGGCTGTATAGGGATAATGGAAAAGAAAATGGAACAGGGTTGAGGCACGTAGAATTTGCTGATGAATTGTCCAGCCTCTTATGCAAAACTTTTCAAGCTGTGCCGTTTGTAGCTGAAGCAACATGCCGAGAGGAAGGCTGCAGAAGAGTAAGGTGGCAGCCTTGCACAAAGCAGAGTTTAGGGTTTAGGGTTTAGGGCAGTCGTTTGTCATAACCTTCCTCCAGAGCCTGTCTTCGGTACAGCATCATGGTTGAGGGTACATTTTAGCAGTGCTGTTGGTCGCTATTCTCGTTCGGTTGTTTACCTCTTTTGCCAGGCGAACTTCGTGCAGGTTCGCTCAGATGGCTTGTTGGAGGCCACGAGAGGGAATCAGCAGTTCATCAGGATCGTCCCATAGTTAATTGCACCCACAGACCATCCTCTCTGACACATCTGACGCTTTGAAATTCAAAATGTTGGAGAACAAGATGCTGAGGTCTTCAATTCCTTGCTGTAACCCTGAAGATCCTGAGGCCTTGAAATCCTAGAGCAGCGATAGATACTGAAGCCTTGACCCCTCAACACCATCAATGCGGGAAGTTTCTCAAAACCATGAGTCTTTTATGATATGGCAGTGTCAGAGTATGCGCATGACGGTCTTGCCAGCAGGTAGCACATTGCTTTTGAAGCTGTGTGTTATGATTACTCAATTGTAACGTGTGTCCTCCTTCCTTGCAACACCCCAGATGGCACACGTCCGCTTCCGTTTCACTCGCCGTACGATTATTGGGGATTGTTCTAGACATCCACTCCCTTCCTTGCGTCCAGCTGGCTTGCCTTGAGCAATACCCGACATTCTTGAGCTGCTCCAAATGCTACGACAAGGACTGAGGGAATTCTGCAAACGCAAGCCAACAGCGCAGGTAGGAAATCTAGAATTGACAAGCGGAGCAGGCAGCTCAAGGTCTGTGACCAGGAGGAGGAGGAGGTCAGCGGAAGCCAGCAAACCCTCAAAATCTCTCTGTTCGGATGTTAGGCACATCGGTTCTGCTCGCCAAAGGCTTCACTCTCTCTCCCGCTCTCTCTCTCTGCAGTTGCATTGGCGGTCCGACTCCTTTTTATACATGAGGTCCTTTGCTTTTTGTCGTTCGCCGTTTTCCGTTCCTGGCTTTTGTGGGTGCTTAGGCTCCCAACGCAACTAGCACTGTTTGGATTAAACAGCTTCCCGCTGTCCACTTCCTACCTCTCAAATCTCTTACTTGTGGTTTTGCATTTGACGCCATGGCCCACATCACCACATCTCTTCCAATTACCAGGCGCAATGGCGTCCAGTACAAGGCAGTGAGGACACTGCATCCAGTTGGCTTCAAGCAGCGCCTGGGCAAATGATGGCAGAGATACAGTTGTGACCCCCAATATATTGCAAGGTTGTCCCAAAATATTGCAGGGTGCTGCAAGATTTCCTCCATTCAGAGAAGAGACATGCCTTATACTACCATCACTGCATTAAATCCTTGATGTGCGCTTCGAACTCGGCGACATGGAGTGCATTCATATTTTGTGACGTTCCCACCCTGTAGCAATGAGTACAGGAGAGGGCTCAGAAGCACATGGTTCAGGATTCGGCGTGACATGGTCTAATTTGAGTGCAGGTCCCAGAACTTAGCTCAAGGCGTTCAAAAGGTTAACAAGGCAAGCGGCCAGAATTTGCCAAGTTCTGGCTCAGATTGCAGTTCTGCTTACTGGAACGTCTTTGCTGATCAGTTGAAGATATAAGGATCCAAGTTGGGCAGGGAATGGGGCATGGTTAATCAAACGCAGCGATTGATGTTGGTGCATGTTTATGATGAGCACGACACTTCGCGCCTCAGTGGCAGTAAGTAGCATGCACCAGATGGGAGCTTCAAACAGCCAAGGGTCCTAATTCAGGGTGTTCTCCAACATATTTTGAGGTTTCTTTTGGGGCCGCTGACTGAGAAGAGTCCACAGCTCATCATGCTTATGTTTGCAGAGCGTTTTCGCATGCTAGCGGATGCACGGCCCTCCAGATGCTTTCAATGTTTTCGTACGGGTCAGGTGCTGCGCCACACCATCCAGGACAAGTGAGCCCAGAGTACAGTTTGCAGAAGACAGTGTGATACAAGACCACAGATGTCCTGTAAACTTTCGTGCTTGTCCACATCTTGACAGGTTGCTAAAGGTTCACTCACCATCACAATATTTGCAGCTGCCACAGTACTAGGACTGTTGATTGTTCCTTCTCGAGTAAATATGATGCCATCGATGTAAGATTTGCTCGAGCGCTGCACGGGCAGCGAATGGCTTCATAGCCTGCAGTTGAGGTAGGCAGTTAATGTGTGTGACCCTACAACCCGCAGGATTTGTGGGGATGGATTTGCAGGTGTCAAAAGTGTCCCAGCGGCTTCAAATGGGGGTTTCTCAAAATTAGGGGTACCATTTTGGGGTCCCTACAATAAGGATTAGAGTAGTTTAGGGTCTATATTGTGGTCCCCCAATTTAGGGAAACTACCAAATGATTCAGTCAAGGCATGTTTGGTCTTGCAGAAGCTTTCTGGAGCAGCGAAAATCCACGTCAACTTCAACAAAGAGAAATCCTTAGGGTTTAGGGCTTTAGGCTTACAACCGAAGGAGCAAATGGACCTATACAAAAACAAACGACTCGCAGGTTGAGATTATTATTAGCATGGACCTTTCTGGATTGATAATATGGCGCGGACATGTACGGACGATAATATACTCAAAATTGAAATCCCTGAAGTATCTCATTGTCGATAATAAATGAAAGAATTTGGATGATTCTCCTTAGATATAGATCCTTAATGAAATGTCGCAACTATTTACGACCGCATTCAACTACTTTGGCTTCGTGGAGGCCAGCCCTGCGATTCAAGAATTCCGAAAATAACAATGCGAATCCCGATTAGCGCGGGGAGCCCAATAAAGGAAATATTCAATTAAATATGCTTAGCTCCGTATTCGATATGGGAGATCCTAATAAAATCTAATCTTTTCTATCAAAGAAAATTTGAGCTTCATGTAGGATCGACTAGTTTCTTATTAGATCGCAGAATATTTGAAAATTCAATATTATAAATGAATTGATATTAATTAGATTTAAGATTTGCATAGTCATGATTTGGAGATCTTAATATTTTCTTCTCTTCCGAGATAAATGGTTCTTCTATTTAAACAACCGGTATGATATTGACGTATTTTTTCGCTTATAAATAATCTGGAAATACTAAAGTCATTGGGAAATAATATTCTCTATAATTTAATAAAAATCTTTGATATTATCATAAAAAAATATATGATTTTTGGGTGGATAGATGAATGTGAATAATCGTAAACTTAAGAGCCTCCGGCTCAGTCCGCCGACCGCGGGAGCGCAAGTGGTGAGGGCCGCGGGGCAGGGGCATGGTCGCAACGACGCCGCAACAACGGACCCCAGCCCAGGGCGCGTTTTGCAGGGGCTGGCCTTAGGGCTTTGG
>CAJNIZ010000388.1:11653-32142 GCA_905231905.1 Symbiodinium pilosum | reverse complement strand
GTGAGAACCAAGGTGCTGAAGTTCAACAGCCTGGGTTCGCGGTTTAGGCTTTAGGGTGTAGGGCTTAGGGTTTTGGGTTTGAGGTTTAGGGTTTGGGGCTTAGGGCTTGGGGTTTGGGGTTTACGATTTAGGGTTTAGGGTTAGGGGTCGGCTTTTGTGGTTTTGCGGTTTACATGTAGGGTTTAGAGCTTCCCCTATGGGGGTATATAGGGTTTAGATAGGGGGTTTAGGGGTTTAGGGTTTTGGGGTTTGGGGCTTAGGGTTTGGTGTTCAGGGTTTTCGGTTTAATGTTTGGTGTGTAGGGTTTTGCGGGTTAGGGTGTGGGGTTTAGACTTTGGGGTTTAGGGGTTTAGGGTTTGGGGCTTAGGGTCGGGGGTTGGGGTGAACTAGATGTCTTTTTTAAATGGGTTACAGGGGGCATGTATGGATATACTACGTAATATGTGGCTTATGTTATGCGGGTTAGGTAGGCATATTAATGTGTTACTGCGTTATAGAGATGGGTTGAAGTGGCTGTCTGCATGAATATTTAGGGGCATACATGTAGGGTTTAGAGCCTGAGGTCAATTAGATGTCCCCAATGGGGGTAAATAGGGTTTAGATAGGGATGATACGTGGGTTATATTATAGGGTTTAGAGTGAAGGGTGCAGAGGTTAAGCTTGACGCTTTAGGATTCCTGGACCGTACGAAGCCCACCTTTTTAGGGCTTTGCCTGTTGTAATTTTGGTATACTCGTACTTTGGATTAAACTTTCAGGGTTGGGGGGGGACATGGCATTCGCGATGGTTCAAGAAGCTAAGGTAGCGCTTTTTTTTGGGATGTGCCGGTTTGTGGTGAAGGGGCTTCTCTGACTTAGTGAAATCCTGATTGAAAGGTTTTCTACAACTCTAGAACTTAAAGCTCTGGTTTCCATGAGCTTCGGAAACACTGTGGGGTATGTGGGGATCTTATTATAATATAGCCGAAGCCATATTCTATCTACTTGAGGGGGACTATACTCCCCTAGCTCTCCCTATGAAAGTCCTCCTATCATCGCCCTGCTCCAGGTCTCGAGCCTCTCGGGGCAGCTGCGGCCCCTGGAGCAGGCGATTACCGGCCTGGGCGACTGGGAGCAAAGCTGTCGGCAGAGCCTCAAAGACCTGCCGAAGTCCTTCCAGGAGCAGATCTGTACTGTGCTTAAGAATTATGTATCATAGGTCTAAGGAAACTACAGAGACAGGGTCTTGGAGTTTTGAAGCAATAGAGGTTGGGATTAGATTTAAGCAGAGCCATTAGCTTTTGCATTTGTCTTGAACCTACTGAAGGATTTCTGAGGGATACCGGCCTTGTGGGTGTGGAATTAAAGGGGGTTCCACTGGGGGTTATTCTTTGCAAAATTCGGAAACTCTCTTTATCCTAATGTCGTAGGTGGACCCAATGCGAGCCCTCGAACTGACCATGGTCTGACATGGGAAGTTTGTGGACTAATCAGGAATCCTGTGCTGAGATGTTTGGAATCCTGATACTCCCACAGAGGATTTCCTGATTTTGAGAGCATTTCCACCAAGCCCAAATCCTCAAGTCTTCGGAGCCTGCTGCTAGGATGAAGTGGACGCCCTGATGCTTGGCTGACTTGGTTCAGATGAATTTTTGCAGGGTTACTAAGGTTCCAGTCTGAGCACATGAAGGACCTCTCAACCGAGCTGACCTTTCAATGTCAAACACTTTGCCCTAAGGGTCCAAGGACCCAAATATTAGGGTTTTAGGGCCCAGATACTATCATGTTAATGGTATTTATCCTTGGACCCTTAGGGTTGAAATATACAAACCACAGAAACCTGGCCGTCCCTCATGGTTGTAAGGTTGCGTGTAGTCCCCCCGAAGTAGATAGACTATGGGGTAATAGGGGATCTTATTATAATATATCCCAAAGCCACATTCTATCTACTCAAGGGGGACTATACCCTAAACCCTCGATCCTCAACCCCTTGTTTTATCTACTTCAGGGGAACTATATCCTAAACCCTAAGCCCTAAACCCTATATTATATCTACTTAAGGGGGACTGTAACTACTACTTGCTCAGTCCCAGGAATCCTTTTTGTAAGGAAGTCTTCGCGAGCAGGCGTGAAACGGCTTACAGTCTGAGCTTGGAAGCCAGCAAGGCTCTATAAAGTGTGCGTGGGTGCCTTCCCTAAACCCTAAACCCGATATAACCCATTGTATCCAAAGCCATATTCTATCTACGTAAGGGGGACCTTACATCCTAAACACCATATTCTATCTACTTAAGGGGGACTATAGACATCCCACATATATCTCGAGGATCCCTGCTAACAGAGTCCCCTTTGATATTTCCCCTTTGTTTTAGAAAGCTCCCGTGTACTCAGGATGCCTGATCGCGCTCGCGGCCCTGCCCACTCACTGGAGGCGGAGATGAGGCTCAGCTTTAGGTGTAATGTGGACCCTACTGTTATATTAGGGGTTATATTGGGCTTATATAGGGATAATGGAAAAGAAAATGGAAACTGCTATTTAGAGTTTAGGGTATAAGGACCCATGATTTAATAAACCCCCTCCTTTCAAGGGCCTTAATATTAGGATCCCTGTTATAATCCCTATTAAGGGGAGGGGGTTTATTAATCACGGGTCTGGGATAGGGTTCAGTGTTTACTCAGGGTCTTTTTGTATCAGCGATTTCAGGTCGTCACTCTCTTCAATCAAGTTAGTTTCGAAGATTTCCGTAGGCTAGGCAGTGTCATGAGCGCAGCGCTCAACTGGTGGGGAACACTCCAGGCGAGGATGCTTGCAAGCCTGAGTCAGGGAGTGGGAATGTAGGGCCATTGTGGGGTTTAGGGCTGAGGGTGCTTGGTGTTTGAGGGGTAGAGTATATGTGGAGATCGTCGTTTGTATGAGGGGGAGTGTGATTGCCAAGCTCATGAATGCCGAGGTCTGCTGAGCGATGCTTGCATCTCCAGTCTCCAAACATTTTCATTGCCAGACAGCCTTCCAATGTTCTGGTCATTTAGTGTTGGACAGGACCCCCCTCTGAAGGCATTCGGGGCTCTTCATGCCACGCCTCAATCCTACGCCACTTGGACGGGGAGCGGGACTTGGTAAGTAGACTCATGATCCTCATACGCCGCAATAACCCCAGTTGTACCCGTCAGTCACCGACTTACGAAGTCCCCAGACTGTTCCTACACCACCCCGCACCCCTGTAAGCTATGAACCCAAACTATTGGTTAGGCTCTACATTCCGGTGATTGCGCTGTAGCATTGTTGGATATTGATTGGGGTTATCTTGTTTGGAAACTGCCAGATGAACCCCAAACATAAGACCAAGGAAACATGAACCTCTCTGAGTACAAAATGCTACAGTTCTTGCAACGGCCAACGCGAGGCTGCATTTAGAATGGTGCTCCGCCACGATCAAGAAGCTCTCTACCTTCGCGGCCTCCATGCTACAGGTTCCCAACCCAAATTCTGGTCAATGTTATGATAAACACGAGGCTTTGGTCGGACGACTGGAGTTTGCTAGCTCTCCCCACAAAAAGTCTGACGGTTGAATGATGTGCACTGGCATCCCCCAGTTCTCTCAAGACCCCATTGTAGTCAACTAGGCCTTGTACTGGGTGAAGTATACCCCAGTGCTCACCAACTATGCCGGCTTCTGGAAAGCTTGAAAATCTGGAACGGCTGCGCAGTTGCACTTTGCAGCTTTCTTACAAATCTAAGATTCCATGCTGTATGCAACAGCACATAGGAGAACGCACGACTACGCCAGCGACATGTGGAGCAGTCGCTGCTTCCTTTTCCGGCCCCAAAGACTCTTGGACGTACTTGAGTTCGTTGCAGTAATTCCCATGTAGCCCTGTAAGCTGTTTAGTGATGCGAGTTATCCCCAATAATATGTATATATGAACAGTATGTATATGTATATACAACCATTATACTCTTGAATATGACACCCATACACTCCTTACATCCCTGTGGATCCCTGGAGCTTCCAGGGTGTAGTCCCCCCTAAGTAGATAGAATATGGCTCAGCGTATATTATATTAAGATCGCCATATACCCCATCTTCTATCTACTTAAGGGGGACTATACTCCTACTGTGGAGAAATCCCTACTTTGTACTACCTGCAGGGAGCAGGGGAGAGGAGTATCGGTACCATGATTTCGTGATGTTATGCACCTTTGTGAGTTTTTTTTTGAGGGTCCCATCCTGCATTTCTTATCCAAGAGCTCCAAGCAACCTGCCGACGTATCACTCGCTCACCCGTCACCACAGGAAGCCCAGCATCTGAGTTCAGAACACGGTAGTTTCAAAAAGGCTTAATTCTACTAGCTAGCGAATGTGCCCAAATAACGTCGAGTTTGACTGCTTATACCGTTATACCTGCCCCTGGCCGTAACCCCAAGCGCTGTGCGCAACTCAGTACGTTTCTGGAGCCACCGGCCTCTGCCGATGAGGCCGCCAAAACCTTGAACACCCTACTGTGGGGTAGGTGGTTGAAAATGTGGTCCTTTGTTTTTCATCCCTGTTCTGTGGCATACCTTCTATGCAAGGTGGGTTTTCGCAGGTTTAGATGATCGTTAATACAGGATGTTGGTGATTGCCTTTATTGGGTGTCAAAATCTGCTGACCGCAAAAATGCACCCCAGATGGGCATCCTCCCCTTCACGTACCTCTGCAAGAATCGAGTCATTACTATATGAACAACCCGGCAGGACCCACCAGATTCGAGAGACAGCCTTATCACGACTTTCCTCTGTAGATTTGGTGTGTTCTGCCGCCAGTGCCTTCCGGCGTTGGCTTAGCAATCTGTTCGTAGTTACCCCACCCTGCTACAAACTACAAACCCGAACTTGTCATATCATTCCTCATTTTCTTGAGGAATCTCCTAAACTATAAGGCTTAGCGGTGCTTGAGGGGGCGTGGAGGAGGGAAATGCGTACCCTAATAGGGGGAGACAAAGGGACCAAGTTAGGGTTCCATTCCCACAAGCTCTACACCCTAAAGCCTCAACTTCCTAAACCCTGAACCCTAAACCCTAAATCCTAGAATCTCAGCCCTCAACTCCTAACCGTAGACTTTGCCACAAACCTAAGCCATCAACTCCTTACTGACCATCAACCCTTCCTCAGCCGCAAGTGGTGCTTGTAGGCTGGTGGCCGAAGCGTCGACTTACCCCGGCGGCAGCTAGGCCTTCGCGTGGAAAGCTTCAGCAGAGGCCAAGGGATTTTTGGGGTTAGGGACTTAGGGCCCGAGGTTTAGAGGGTTTGGGGGTTTTTGGCTCGCTGTGGGATCTGAATGCTTCACCTTGCACATCTTAAGGAAGTACTATCTACCCAAAGGCACTAGGAAGCATCGCGTTGCTTACGTACCTGCCTTTCAGGGAAAAGAGGAGGAGTGTCGGGGTTCATTCCGCTTTTGGGGTATTGCTGCCACTCTCCTCTGGGAGTTCCTCTATTCGATTCTTCGACATGCCGTCTCCGGTGCTGGGGTGGTTTAGGGTTAAAAAAAACCTCCAAAGAATAGCAGCGGCTGAAATGATTGTGGATGGAGGAGATGTTGCAGTGGGGTGCGCAAAACGATGGCAGGCCTCAGAATTTCTGAGTTGTAGGGTGGTGCAAGGCTTCCACCCCTAAACCATAAATCCTAAATCCTACACCCTAAATCCTAAACCCTAAGCCCGCTGATTTGGGAATGCGGGAATCCATACACAGAACCCCCCATATACTCTCCTGTTCATTCCTCCATTCCCGGACACAAACCGCGGTCTACTGCAGTAGTTTCCGTTTTCCATTCCCAACCAAGGGCGAAACAGTGTAGTTCATAGTTTCTATTGTCTTTCTACTCCCAGTAAGGCCCAAACCCTAAACCTAAGTCATGTTATTCATAGCTTCGACTTTCTTTCCATGCCCAAGTAAGGCTTAGCCCCTAAAATCATGTAATTCATGGTCTCCATTTTCTTGTCCACTGCCGCATTTCCAAGTAAACATGAATCCATAGGCCCGAAGCCCTCAAAACATAGCCTACATAATCTGTCTTAGAAATCCGCGTAATCTCCTTCTGGACCCAACATACCAATACAACCTTCGGGTACGTAGGGTGCACGGGTGCAAAACAATTTGAGAGACTCGAACTCGTAAACCTGATTTAGATACCTATTAAACCTATATTCATATTTGTATATACACACACGTACAGATATAGACACGTACACACCCTATAACCTTTTTACATAGCTAGAGAGTTCTCTTTGATGCCCAAACAGTCCCTTGCACACCAAGACTTGGGGTGGCTACCCTAAACCCCAAACTCTAAACCAAAATCCTGGGTGATGCGCGTGCTGAAGCCGCAAACCCTGAGGAGGCCGCGATGGCGAGGCTATTCATGGGGCGTTGCTTCACAATATGGGTGGGTGGAGAGTTATCAGAGTCCCTGTCAGGGGGTTGTAGGGCTACGTAATCACATCAAGAGAGCTTAAGGACTTCGGAACAGGGGTTTAGGGTTCAAGGGGCTTTCGAGCTTGGGATTACCACTGTAGCTGATCAGACTCATGACTTGATCACACTATGGAGGCGTTCTCTGTCACTGTTAAAACCGGGCTCGCATTTCTGTGGTTATGGGGGGGGTAGTTTCAGCTTGCAATCACTGATCACTTTTGGGACTCGCTGTGGTCAGAAGCAAGTGAACCGAAGCTACTTTTTAAACCCTGCTGCTTGTTCAGCCGCTGGCGATTTCATATGAGCTATAGTCTCACTTAGGAACCCCTATCACACTACCCTATATAATCCCCAATATAAACCCAATTTCAGGAGTTTAGACTATAGCTCATATTGCAGCGACTCAGTTCCCCACCTGATAGGCTCCCTGACCGGATGAACTGTCCGCGAACTGTCGTGCTATAGGGGCATAATTCCCAACATCATTACGAGGTCTTTTTGGGATAGCTTATATAGTAGAATTATACAAGGAACATACAGCTGCCATCATACTGGTGATTCTTGAGGCCCCTAGACAAAATGTTAAGGGGAAGGCATCCTGGGAGCTTCATTTCTGGGTGCATAAAGGGACCGTTTTTTGATAGACCGTTATGAAAGTTATGGGGGACATTTTGGGGTTAACGGGTCACTTTCCAAGGAACATGCGTGCAACAAGTAAAGAAGGTACTGAGGAGCCTCTGAACCCTGCACTTCCTACATCAATGATCACATGATTGGGCAGGCAGGTAGGAGCTCCCCAGATGCTAGGCAGAGGTAAGCTTCAGCATAGGTACACTCAGGCTTTCTCTGTATCCTTGCAGAAATCTCGAGGCTTTGAACCTGTAGACATTAAGTTTTGGAAAGATATCTGAATCTGCGAAAATTTTGGGCATTGCAACTTAGAAGCTTAAGTTGCTTCCAATATTCTCCCCTAAATAAACTTTCATAACTGGAGTAGCCAGACCCTTGCCCCTGAGAGAGAGAGATTACAACAATTGCCATGTCATTTCCCAGTTGATTCTCCAGTATTCTAAGTGAAATAAGCCGCGAAACTGCAAAACCCCTAAACCTCATGCACAATAGCTATATGTTGCTAGAGACACCGGCCAGATCCGGTCAGCACGCAATGAAGGGACCTAGAGAGTTACCAGGATCATGGGCCTACTTTCCGTGTACAGCTATGGTGTAGGGTACCTCAACTAGACGTCAAATTGATACTGGATTTTATTTAGGCTCCTACATCCAATCCCTATAAATCCTTCTATGAACCCAGGTGTCCACGTCATTCTCCATTTTTGGTTCATCCCTGGGGTAATGTACCCCTCATGCCTAAGCCCACTTCTGTAGGCAATATGTTGTTACCTCTATCCCGAACCCTAAAACTTTAAAACTCTAAAGGCCTGACCCTAAAACCCTTAAACCCTAACCTTAAAACCAAAAAACCCTAAAACCATAGTACCCGAAAGACGCCGCCGTGTCTCCCACGTATGCAGCTACTGAGCCAGGTGTCAGCAGCTTTCGTCCCTGCAGAAGGCGCCTTTGGTACCATGGGGGGGGATTTGAGGGTTATTAGGGTTTAGGGTCTGGGGTTTGAGGGTTAGTATGGTGTTAGGTTTAGGGTGTAGGTTAGGGGTTTTAGGATTTCGGGTTGAGGCTTTGTGGGTTTAGGGTAATGCCAAATTGGTGTAGACAGAGCGCAGCAAGATTTATACGTATATGCATAAATATATTTACGTATACATACATGTAAGTTTATTTATGTGTATAAGCAGGGTTCTCAAACAAGTAGTATTCTTGCATTTTACCAGTGTAACCAAATAATCATGTAGTCATGTAGTCACTGTTAGGAGCTGAAGCTTGTTTTGGCCAGGCAGATTAAGTTCTGGAGGATGATATATGAAGGGGTGTATGGTTTTGGTGGAGAGTCATCTTTTCGTCTTGGAAATTGGTATTAGCCAGGCCCCATGGCAAACTCTCCTGATAGTTTCTGTCCTTATGAATGCAGTGGCGGTTGGGGGAACGCTGGAGTCGGGTTTTGGTGCCTCACGGCTTTTGGGTTACAGCGTTTTGAAGCTTGGATTCCAGGATTCAGTGGGTTGGGGGTGTAAGCTTTCAAGCAAACTCTTTTTCTGCTGGCGGCAGGGTTGCAAAGATCATGTGATGCGTTGGATTGAACATAGCAGTGAGGGCAGGTTTCTGGAGTTAGACCAAGGAGCATTGCTGGCAGTAGTGTTGTCCAAGGCCGACAGCAAGGGCATCCATGGGGTCATACTGTTGATGGACAAAATCCTGCCGGACCCTGTATGCCTATACCCTGGGAAGTATGGAAGTGTATTATCCTTTGGGACTTATAGTCCCTCTTTAAGTACCTAAACCCTGGGAAGTATGGAGGTATATTATCCTTTGGAACTTATAGCCCCCTTTAAGTAGATAGAATATGGGGTATGTGGGGATCTTATTGTAATATACCCAAAGCCATGTTCTACCTACTTATAGGGACTTAGAGTCAGGAAGGATTTGGGTCCACAGGCTCATGGCATGAATTTCCCGCCCGCATAGCCAGGCAACAAGCCGGAGGACCAGTCCAAGGGCGAGGCAAAGTTGCGAGCTTTGTAATTTTAATCCTTAAATCCCAAGCCCCAAACTCAGAACCCTTTTAGTTTTTGAGGTTTGGAGTCGGTGTTTAGGATTTTTGGGGCTTTCAGGGTTTGAGGCTGTAGGACGCAAGGCTTACGGTATTTCAGGTTTGGTTTTAAGGTATTAAGAGGGCGGAGTGTTCATGCTTTTGAAGTATTAGGGGTTTGGGGCTAAGGGTTCATGAGTATAGGGTACTAAGGGCGGTGGGCTTGGGCTTGGGATCTAGGATTCAGGGTTTATGTAGGGCTTTAAGGGTCTGTGCTTCGGGAGGTTTGGGGTTTCAAGGAATGCTGCCCGGGCAGTAGTTACTGGCTGCTAGCAAGTCTCGGACTTGGTGGCTTAAGATGGGCTTTGCGTTCAGGATGTAGGTTCAGTGTGCAACAATAGCCCCAGGCGTAGCACAGCTCCTGAGTTGTGAGTGCTTCATGAGCTACTGAGCTTCTGTCAATCTTAGGCTTAGCTAGGACCATTAATTAAGGATGGTCATGGGGTCCCTTGGTAGTTAATCATTCTCATGATTACACTCCTCAACATATATTCCCAAAGAGTGACCCCATGTCCATGAATTAAATTGGAGGTGTTAACCCCTATAATCGCTTGTCCCTTGTATTTTCATGTGATTTTCCATTTGTATATCCCTACATGGCCCTATATTCCCCAAAATTGTATCCCGCTTCACTACATGCTAAGTGTTCCTTTTGGAGTACCCCTAACCCTAAACCCTAGCCCCCAAACCCTGGTGAGAGGCCGGGCTGAAAACTGTGGAGATGCGACTCGCGAAAGCCGAGGCGCCCTGGGCGGGTAGATGAAGGTAATGTGGGGGCCTTAACGAATTTCCAATATTCAGGGGATTATCAGGAGAGTTGAGGCTTTAGGGCCACACATTGCCTCAATAGTGGAGAATCAGCTGGACCAGATCGTGGAAAATGAAGCCCAAACTGGGTTCAGTACAGGCTCTCTTGGCATAATTACCAACAAAGTCCGAGATTTCCTGTATCATTTGGTCGAGGGTACCTCAAACAGACCTCATAATAATATAGCTTTACGCACCTGTAGTACGAATGAGAGCGGGTAACTACCTACTATATAGGCATCGAAGGCGCTTAAGTCCAGCCTTTTGTCAAGCGGTGGGCCATTAAAGAAAACATCGAGACTCAGAGCAAAAACTCAGGGTACCCTTGTGAGTTCCGGGCTGCAATGTGGAAGACCCCCGTTCGTGCTAGCTTGGAGAGAGCTAGGCCGGCAAGAGCACGCGATCGACTCATATTTCCGCGGTCCACACCAAAATCCGGCCCCAACACAGCATGACCTGAAGGCTCTGCCCGGAAATCCAGTCCATTCGAGTTCTTGACAGTCTCAGGTCGGCCTCTGGATTGGAATTCTCAATGGCAGAGAATGACTCCAACAAAAGTTTTGCACGGGGCAATGGGGAGTTTCTTGCGGCCCCTTGAGAACATCCTTACATGCTGCTACCAGGTGTCGATGCGAGTCGGATCCAAGCAATCGCAATCGGCAAGGAAAGAGTTTCCACAGAGGCCTGCCTCCATGTTGCGGAATCATTCTGACTGTCAAATTGAAAGAGGCGACAGGTGTGACAGGAAGCAGTGCAAGATCGCCATCCAGACTTCCCAAGCATTTGTGCTGCCATGTGTCGAAGAGGGTTTGGCCCTTCAACCCACGTGCCCTGCCCTGCTGGAGGCTTCTGGACGAGAAGCGAGCTGGTGGCCCCAAGGCAGCTGTCTGCAGTTATCTCGATATAGCTGTTTCTGAAAGGGGCGACCCTCTTCTGGTTGTCCCAGCATGAGGGTTACAAATTATACACATATTAGGGTCTATGTTGGGGTGCCTTGATTCATGGAAAGTACCATGTCAACCGCCACGGGCATGGCTGCGGTTGTTGCCTTGATTGCAACGAAGCATCTACAAAGCCAGTCTTAGATCTTAGAGCTAGGGTAGTCGTACTCGACGATCTCTACCTGCTGAAGTGGACACGTTTCCGAGTAGTGAAGCATTGTGTCGCATCTGCTCTAACTGAATTTCTAACCTTAGCAGACCTTAGCAGCTGTACTACCCCTAATGATACTAGTAATAACACGAATACGAATCATGCTAAGAATCTATGTGAATAATGATTAATAGTATGAATAATAGCAACATCTTCTTATTTGCGAAGTCCCGCAGCCTCTGTGAAGGTACGCAGCAGCGGCACCCCCGACAGCTCTGTGGCCTCGGAGAGCTCAGCAGCTGCCTCCCAGGCTCCAAGGGCCCTGCGGGAAAGTCTATCTAAAACATCAGGTCCTCATAAGGGGGTTATAGGGGTTTTATTTCTGGATATATCAGATTCACGGTTTAGGGGCCTGGTTAAGTAGAATAGTTCAGAATGAAGTGGAAAGAAAGGGAAAACGCAATGGAAGCTGGCTTATTATAGGGATTGCACCGTCGGAGATTGCAAGAAGGTGGTAGTATGACTCCCCACATTCGAAAAGCAATGTGTAGTGAAATGTCATGATAGGATCCTAATTCTGGGGATGGGGTTTCCAACATCTTCTTTACGTTCTTGGATTAGCCTACATGGGCCCATTATAGGTGGAAAGTTTGGCCTGCTATGCCGCGCCTAGAAGGCGCCAGGTCTTATGTAAGTCTGATGGGAGTAGTATGGAGACTACCCACCTAATAACTACCTACCTGTAGATGGTTTTTCAAGATCGCGGAGCTAAGAAGAATGAAATGGAAAATGTGTGGCAGTCCCTTGCTCACAGATTTGATATTATAGCCCTAATCACAGCCCAAAACCCAGCAAGAAGCATGGTTGTTCTTTATTCCTGCAGGCATCAGCCTCGCCGCCGAAGGCTTCGGCCTCGGCTTCGCCCCGGTCGCCGAAGCCTTCGCCGCGGGAGGTCGCGAAAAATTCGGCCACCTCCCCCCAGGGCCGGCAACGCAGCACCGGAGGACATCATTTCTACATACTTCCAGTGCGTGGAGACAGAGTTGGAAGCGGTTCATATTTGCTGGTCATGTTTTCATTTGCATGCGTTCGTGAGCATAGCTAGATATGTCATACATGTACGTTGTGATATAAACACGGTCATTGCCCCAAAAGTAACAGTTGCCACGAAAGAAACAAGGATTTGCAATGGCCCCTGAGTAAATTTCCAGGGTATCGGGGGGATGACTTCAACAATCGATGCTTCTCACGGCTGAATTTTAGCAGGACAGGTGAAGGCTGGAGACAAAGGCAGCGGCGCCGCACCTGCGGCAGATGGTCGCAGGGGCACAGGCCCGGTGCCCGCGTCCAGGCAGAAATGTCATTTTTTGGTATCTGGAATATTGGGGTTGTAGGGGTCTGGTTTACTAGCTTGGACGGATTTTGGTGTGCCGTTTTCCTACGTTGCCCTCATGCCCAAGGCTTTTCTGCCGGGGGGTGTCCTGTTGATAAACAACTTGCTGCATGCATGAAGTTGGATAAGATAGTGAACAAGCTTCAATCTTGCCGAAGTATTCTACTGTACCCCGTTGTTTCTTCTGCGTTATACAAGAAAACTTAAAACCACCCTGAAGGCTTTGCCTAATCGCCCCGCTAATCATCCCGAGGCTCCTCCTCAAACATAAACCGATCAGACCGTACAAAGCAACGTAGAAGTCCAAGTAATGACCAATATTATGGTCCTATATTGCTTGTACGGGTATGGTATACGGTACCTCAAAGAGACCTCAAGATGATATAAGTAATCATGTTCATACGTAGGCCCCGACAGTATTTACTGCTACACTACCAAGGCGCTTGAGACGCTGTCGCTGAAAGGTGATCAGGCTGAGCGTGCCTTGGTGGCAGGAGTGACTACTTGGAGGCTGAGGGGGCTTAGTAAGTAGATTCATAACCCCTATAAGCCACATAAGAACCCCAGTTGTCCGCATTATTAGCCTACTTCCTGAGCCCCAAGTGTCCCGCAAGTATACGTCCAAGCAAGTTGGGCAGGTGCGCATAAGATGAATTCCAGCGGTTGCCGGTCTTGAGCTTACTTGATTTGTGGTGTCCTCGCACAACCCGTCGGCATCTTTGAGCTCAGATGAGGCAGCCTGTCTCATGCAGACACATGGGATCGACTGGCCTCGGGCTATGCAGGTGTAACTGCATCAATGGCTACTAATACCTGTTTCCTCCATGGACTCTTCTGTATGCACGCTCGCCATTTCCACGTAGCCGCCAGAAGAAGTTGGCGAGTTAGCTCTTGTGGCAGGGTCTGCAATTTGGATGGCGAAGTGAGCTATGGCACTCTGCGTGGTGATGGGTACCGAAGCGTCTACATCGCCAATCGCAATCGCTTGGTCCACCGACTGGTTGCCCGAGCCTTCCTGGGCGCGCAGCTTAGTTCGGTGCGCCGGCAGGTCAACCACATAGACTGCAACAAAGCAAATAACCATGTGCAAAATCTTGAGTACGTGACACCAAGTGAGAACATGATTCATTCCTACGCCCGTGGTCGCTCTTTCTTTTCGAAGCCCATTCTTTGGCGGCGAGCTGGTGACGCAGACTGGACGATGAGTGCATCGCAGGTGCAAGTGGTCCGTGAGCTGGGCCTCAGCCGATCTGTAGTTTGCCGATGCTACCGGCAAGGATTTGGCAAGGCGTCTGGCTTCGAGCTGAAGCCAGCATTTGCGGACACTTTTGAAAACGCCGCCACATGCGAGGCGATCTCAGATGAGCATTGGGTGGATGCTTGTCACCCTACAACTGGCGATGCAATCAGCGGCCTTATGGTGAGCACGTGGGGACGAGTACGTAAGTCCACCGGCCGGGTTTCATACGGTACGCTGAAAGCTGGGTATTTTGTGACCAATGGGAGGGCGGGGTATTTGTCAGTCCACAGGTTGGTTGCTGCAACTTTCTTGGGATCTCCGCCTTCACTGCGCTCTCAAGTTAACCACATAGATGGCAACCCGGGCAACAACAACGTAGGCAACCTGGAGTATGTTACGCCCTCCGAAAATATGCTGCATGCCTACTCTCAGACTTCGGCACGTCGAGAATGCTCGGGCCGTGGCAAATCGGTTTTAGGCTGCCCTGCGGGTGACACTACGTGGATGCTGTTCTCGTCAAAGTCCCAGGCCGCACGCATGGCAAGCATCCCAGTACGTCTGGTGAACAAAGCTTGCAAAGAGGCGATCATGCTGCCAAACGGCTGGAGGTTTCTGATGGCTGAAGTTCAAGACCTACCTGGTGAGGAATGGCGAGACGTCATCCTGAACTGAGATCCCAGCTGACCTAGCTGCGTGGACTCCTGGTGTCCATATGAGAAAGCTACAGCTTGCTTCCCGAAACTGCATTTTCCCTACAGTTTCGAAGGTGGGCATGCCGAAAAATGCCGCAGCATCTACACTGGCCGGCTGACTCGAGCCACTGAAGGACTGCGACGTCAGTTGGACTGAAATCAACAGAAGTGATATCAGAAGAATGGCTAGCCACTGAAAGCATGCTAATCTTGAATCCTGCCTATGACACGAACATTGCCGTCTGCCTCATGTAGCAATGCATCTCTCAGCTGTTCGGAAGCATCAGCGATCAAATGTTTGATGTCCTTCTAAGGAACGGCCATATCCAGCTCCTGTAGGCTCGGTAGTTCGCTCAGAGGGTTGGAGCTGCGCAGTAAAAAACTGAGCCGCCCCGCCCAAACTGAACGCTTTATTCCTTGCAATGCCAGTGAAACGTGAAGCCTAGCAACACCCATCATGAATCACGTGAGCCATACAGACTCTCCGACAATTGTCTCGGTCTATTGCCAAGGAAGCGTTCTCAGCAGCTGTCTGTACAACAGCAGCCCAGCCGCAAAGATTCACAGGCACCAGGCTCCAGCTGCTATTTGAGTTTGGCGCATTGGGGGCCTTGGTTTCCTACCCAAGCAGTGGAAGTTCATTCGAACCCTATGAATTCAAAGTTCAGTAGCCAGCGGTAGACCCTTGGCGGCAACATTTTTCATGACCATATCTTTCAAAAGGCGACAGCAGCAGCGGAAGTGGCAGTCGACCACGGCGTGGGGCATATCCTCCCAGTCCGAGCCCTAGAAATAGCTTTGAAGGATTTGGGACCTACCAGAAGTAGCATTCCAAGCAGTCGAGAATGAGAAACCTGCTGCAAGAAAAGCTGGACCCGTCAAGATGCTGGCTTTGAGAATGTAAGAGATGTGCTCTAGAAGTGTACAGTTGAGTGCTGAGGAGGTTAGGCTGTTTAAGCGCTGTGGCCTGTCATGAGTCAGGACGCGGCAGTGCCAGACAATTTGACATTGAAACATACGGGATCTGCAACGACACAAACTCCTGCCCAAGGTCCAGACAACTCCAGCCCGGATCCACCGAATGCCCGATGGACTGGGCTTCAGTTCTGGGCACAATAACATAGCTTCAGGATCTCCGTGATTAGCGTGGCTGGGACGCCGTCAAGACTGCATGGATGGTTTAGGGCCTCGAGGTGGTTTACTCGTTGAGATTTCCTTTAGTAATCTACTTGGAGAGCGGATTCAAGGAGTTTAAAAGCGATTGTCCTCGTTGAGTCCCAGGACGTACTGTACGACTTGCAGCTAGTGCGAAAGCTGTTGCACTTTTCGTGCTCGACAGTATGTAATGCCCTTGTGTATGTTCGACAGCCTATGCCCGAAATTGAACGCACTTCTGACTGCCATGGCCAGCCAGAACAGCACAGCGAGCTGAGCAGACTGCCAGGACTGCCCAATTTCATCCTGTGGAGGGCGACAAGCCGCCGACACCGCGGGACGGCGAGGTGCACTTGTGGTAAGGGCCGTTGCGAGACCGCCGCATGCCATATGATACCTACAGGCCCTTGTTTTTGGTTGTTGAGCTGCCCAAGAATAGTTCTCCCTGCATTGAGGGTGTAGGGCCCAAGGGATTGTATCAAGCCAACCCTTGAGGTCCCTTCTAGACACCTTGTTTGCTTGTTTGAGGGGGTTGTGGCATTAGCAGGTTGTCTGTGCCCAAGTGTAAACTTGTTGGACAGGCTGCTCATCAGACACGCAAAGGGAGAGGGCAGGAAATAAATACCCCCGAGCCCCCGAGCCACAAATCCACAAGCCTACCCAAGTCTTGCAACGCTACGCACCTCAGCTCAGACCAAACAGCAGCGCCCTTGACAGGTGCCAGCCTTGCCAGGCGCGCTGACAAACTTCAGAAACAAGTGGGAAGGTCCATCCAGCTAGGGTGTCGGTTTAGGGTTCTGGCATCCCAAAAGCGGATCTGCCTGACGGCAAAGGCTTGGGAATTGGGAATTGTAGTGCCCAAGGCCGACAAAGCAGGATTCAAGGTCGGAGCGACTTCTCAGTAGAACTTATATGCGAAGAGACGGCTCGGCTAGGTGGTAAGGGATGTGACGATCCACTTGATCGAGCATTAACTTCCGGGGTTTGCTGCTTTGGGTGTGGGTTTGAGGAATACCATGACCCTGGCCGCACAGCAACTGCCATGATTGTGGCACCACAACGATCTGAACCTCTTTGCGAAGCAGATTACGGGTCAACGAGACAGCCGTGCTGTCATCGTCAGTTCTTCCGACAGAGCTACATACTTATGCAGAAAGTCGGTGCAGACGGTCATGCCCCATTGTGTTCTGCGTATTGGTAGTACGCTTGAGCGCATGAACATGTGCAGGTGGGAACGCCGCGGAGTTGATCCTTGGATTGAAAGATTGCAGTTGACACCAAATCACGTCTTGGATTCTGAAATTAGACACCTTTTCAAGCCTATGCCACACCATCATCCCCAGAAGATGCCTGACCTCTTGTCACCTCCAATCATAGGCGTTGGGATTTATAGCATGCATGGGTTGATCCCTAGCCCAGGGCCTCAGTACTGTCTAGCCCCCATGAAGGGAACTACTCACACCCACGTCGAGACCGATGGAAGCGCAAGTGCCAAGAACAGCCAGCTAGTTAATAACCCTAGACCCTAGGCCTTAACTCCTACATACCATAAATCTTGTACACCCCAGACCCTGGGCCCTAACCCCCAACAACAATCGCAGACCTCAGGCCCAAGACCTCCAGACTCCAGGCGTAAACCCAAGAAAGTTTCGTCCCAGGACCACCAAGGGCAACCAGAAGCCAACTGCCACCTCCCCTCGGACTGCTTGGCAGTGGCCCAGCCGAAGTTGCTAGATATCCTTGGCCTTGCTTACTACAGGGTTTCGGGGATAGGGTTTATATGGCTTAGGGCTTAGGGTCAGTATATAGTAGATAATCTAGACCCAAAGGGGTTCCCGTGTATCTACGTTGGGGGCCAAGGGCTCAGGGCTTAGGGTGTAGGTTTTGGGATCTAAAGTTTAGAGTCAAGTTAAGGGCTTAAGGTTTAGGGTGAAGGTTTGAAGGTATGGGGTTACGAGCATGGATCAAAAGGCTCTGTCTGCAGTCTGTTTGCAGGATTTAGTTAGTTTCCGATCAAGGGTTCCGCTAGTAAAGGTTTCGGTTTCGGGTGAAGGGTTTAGTTCGGAAGGTGAGATGTAGCAGAAAAATCTTTATCGTTCAAATTCTGGTGGGAATGTGATGGTGGAAAAGAAAATCGTGGAAAAGAAAATGGAAGCTGCTACATTGTTTGGGGTTGCCCCTTTCGTTTGGAAAAGGGGGACGGCTTAGAAGGGTGGTTATGGGGTTATGTGAGGACTACTGTAAGGATAAATTTTCCGAGTCCTAACGAAGCAAAGGGCACATTTCAGGCTACCAGTGGTCCCGGGGGAGGAGGCGTGTTTCATTGAATGGACCCCCCCAGCAATGGTGACTACCAGGGATACTGGGGTTCCTATTATACCACCATTGCGCGGTGGGGGGGTCCGCCTAACCGAGGAGAGTTTTTGTGGAGTAGTACGATACTGACAATCAGCTTTATCAATCGCCTTTTTGTGTTCTACCTAGCCATGACAGTTTCATTTCCTAACCACTCATCCCACAACTTTAACGCCTGACAAACCATCAACCGCCAAGTTTCACCCCTTTTGAACTCAACATCCCCGAAGCTGTGAAAGTACTTTTTCTAGAGCCAGTAACAACAATATGACATAGTAGCCCATACATTAAACAACAATATGAAAGAGTAACCCATACGTATGAATATAACACAACAACTATGATCGTAATACTTTGGTGAAGTCGTAAGGCAAGCTCAGAAGAACGCGCGAGCTGCAGTTGCCAGCGGCCGGGTGCCCGGCGAGGAGAAGGAGAACGAGCGGGAGCTAAGGAACAAGGGCATGCAGCCTCTTGGCTCAGCCTGAAACAGGGGGTTTAGGGTTTAAGGAGTGACCCCATTATTACTGGGAGACCCCAAAACGGCACTCCTATAAAAAGCTTTCAGATTGGATTTTGACCGCAGGTGTATATACTCTTCGTACATACCCTACGTGCATTTTTTTGGGGGTTACACAAACCGGAATAATCGCATTTATTCAGGCTTCTACATTAGGGCCAGCTTTCCGATCCAGCCGGCACGCTGCAAGCACTTGTCAGGTACCTCGGAGGGGGCGAGAGCGCGGCCGACGTATTCGCAAGGGCAGAGGCTTTGCAGAAGTTGTGAACAAGACCAGGGTAGTTCAAAATGCGCTGGGCTTGTTGAGAGCATTCTGCGAGACCTGGTCATCTGCATGAGTGTGGGCTATTTTGATGGCACCTCTAGGGTGATCACCCACTTGGCTATCGCCACTTAGCTCCATGCATGTCAAGTCACTGGTCAAGTGTGTGGTTCGGGGAGAAATCAAAACTGATGGGATCCGTTTTGGTGGGTTTAGGTTTCAGGTCTTGAGATTCCTTGTTGTCAGGCTGCGATTCAGTTACAAGACGGGAACCCGGCTTTGAGACGCAAGTTTGCAAGACCATAAGCCCTAAACCCTAAGCCGTTCAAGCCTTCAAGCGCAAGGCCTTGGTAGCCGACACCTTCGGCAGCCTAAACCCTAAACCTTAATTAAACCCTAAACATTAAATCTGAACTCTGTACCCTAAGCCCTAAACCTTAAACCCCAAACCCGGATCTTTTGCCGTTGCCAGGCACTTTGTGAAGCGCAGCGTTTTGCCGAAGCCGCAGAGCTTTTCCGGTGACCCGGCCGGCTACAATACTTACCACAAAACGGAATCGTTCCTACATGAATCCTCTCACCCTAATTAGTTTCTGCTTCCTTTGCCATATGATTTTCAGCTTGGGGGGGTAATGACCATCCCAAATTTGGAAACCCCAACATTAGCCCCCAGAACGGGTTACGTTGTGCCTCCCTGGTCCATGTGGGTGTAAGGCGGGGGTTCGATATAAAGGTTCTGCATCATCTTGGTGTAATTCCGCAAGGCCTCAGTTACAAAGTACTTAGGGTCAGGCAGTTTTGTTTCAGTATCCGCTGTAGTGCCAGAATGTCACTGCTGCTGCAGCAGCTGCTGCCGCACATGAGTCGCGGCAAGCTCTGCTTGTGAATCAGCTTATTTCAGTAAAGCCCAAAGTCGAACAACGCTGGAAACACTGTATACATAGTCCCCCTTAAGTAGATGGAATATGGCTTTGGGTATATTATAATAAGATCTCCATACACCCCATATTCTATCTACTTAAGGGGAACTGTAAACCTAAACGCCCAGTCCGAGAAGCCACAGGCCTAATCCCCAAGCTAGACCTTGAGC
Source organism: Symbiodinium pilosum (assembly GCA_905231905.1). Classification (NCBI taxonomy): domain Eukaryota; class Dinophyceae; order Suessiales; family Symbiodiniaceae; genus Symbiodinium; species Symbiodinium pilosum. The sequence goes on along the minus strand of CAJNIZ010000388.1, from coordinate 12,382 downwards.
CCTGCACCTGCAAATCTGCAGCCTGCACTATGGGGGCCTAAATAATTACCAATATTTATGGATAATGGAAACTAAAATGGAAACTACTATTTAGGGTTTAGGGGCCTAAATAATTTCCAATATTATGGTTCCGTATTCCTCATCTTCTTATGGTCTGTGGTACCTCAAAAGGACCTCAAAATGATATTGGTAATTATTTAGGCCCCTGTAGTACCCGCCTCTCTTTTTGTCTCTCTCCTGGGTGTGCAAGCTCTGCAGCTCAAGCTGTTGAAGCCTCGTTTTGCTGCGAGGTGCGTGTTAGCAGCACTGCGGACGAGCTCCGAGCGTCACGACCTGCGTGCAGTGGAGGCTGGCCCCTCTTTAGGCTCCAGTTCAGCATATGCATACATACATATGTATCTGTATATATATGTATATATATATATGTATACGCAACTGCGTGTGTGCGCGGTATGTATGCAAGGGTCATTTCAAGAGTTTCAGGACAGATACGCGCATTGAAATTCTTCTTGGCTTTGTGGGCACTGCAGGTCAAACTCCAGAGGCAAAGGGTGGCTCAGGCAATTCAAAACTTTTGGGCCAAGACTTCAGAAGTCTAGGAAGCACTCTCTCTCTCTCTCTCTCTCTGTCTCTCTCCCTCTCTCTCTCTCTCTCTCTCTCTCGCTCTCTCTCTCTTTCCTCCCTGACATCTCTAGGGGCCTCCCCAGTGCTCAGCCCTAGCTGCCGATG
>CAJNIZ010000388.1:0-11553 GCA_905231905.1 Symbiodinium pilosum | reverse complement strand
ACTCAGGGTATACGTGTATGTTTACATATTATAATGTGTATATGTATATATATATATATCTCTCTCTCTCTCTCTCTCTGTCTCTCTCCCTCTCTCTCTCTCTCTCTCTCTCTCTCTCTCTGTCTCTCTCTCCCCTATTTGTGTTATGTCCGCTCCGAATCCGAGCATTGTCAATCTTTTCGCTCTTGCTATAGCCTACACGCATTTTGGGACTTTTGGGGGCCTAGCTTGGGTCATTCCCCCTTACAGTAGCAGTTGTTACAAGAAGTAATTTAATAAGAGTTAGCATAGTCCCTTGACGAAATAGCCCCTTTTATGGACAGTTACTAGGAGGGGGAATGACCCAAGGTCCAGCTTCGTATTCTGGCTGTAGGCGCTTATGGCTCTGCATGAGGAGCACCATGAAAAGGGAAGGAGAGAAGGAGAAGGCCATTACACGGAAGGATGCACAAGAGAAGAGAGAGAGAGAGAGTAGGGCCCTTCGCCGCCTGCAGAAGAAAAAGAAGGAGAGAGAGAGCGAGAGAGAGAGAGAGAGAGAGGTGGACATCAAGCGTAGGCCATACTAGGGTGTGTTCCTGCAGCTTTGATTCCAGCTTCCTGGCAGGCCTTCTAGGCTAAAGTAATTGAAGTTTTCACAAGGCCTCCCAATTCAGGCTAGACTTCCCAATTAACCCCTATGCAATCCACACATTCCGGTACCTATATTCCCTCCCGACACCACCTTGATCCCTACGGCATAAATCCTAAACAATGTAAGTAGAAGATGAGAGGCAGAAGTCTGGGCGCACTTGGGTGTGGCCATGCAGCGTCTCGCTCTACTCGGCTCAAGGTTTAAGGTTCAGGCTGATGGGCTAGCATAGAAGCCAGAAAACTTGATTTTATCTTCCTTCTAGCATTCGTATTTTTGTTGTGGAATATGCACCCAAAGCTTATTCCACGAATGTTGACCCCTAGAATCATCTTTTGCGGCGAACACTGTCGACAAGGGCTTCTTATGGCCAACCTACTTTTTGTTGCTAGTGGTTAGCAGAGAATACGGGAATATACTTCCTATATAGTCCTCGTATAACATATTATTTCTCCGTGTCCCCTATTTACCCCCCCGCAAGATTTCGGATTCATGTGGATGTCTGTCTCCGGGTGCTAGATTTGAGTTGTAAACCCGGATCGGAGCTCATCGTGATGTATAACCCCCCCCTACCAAGCCTAACAACCCTAAACCCTGATAGAGATAGCCCCTACAGCCTTGACCTTCTACCTCCGAGCTCTGCAACTAGGGTCGTGTAATGAAACTTCAAGGGATTTAGGGTTCAGGGTTTGGGACAAGTTTTAGGGTTGAGGGTTTAAGCCCTCCAAATTCCTACATAAACCCAGTTTCCATTTACTGGTCGGTTTTCTTTTTGGTTCTGAGAGTTTACGTACATCTTCCTAAATCCTACACTCTCAAGCCTAAATAGTAGTTCGGTTTTTTGGAGTGAGTAGGGTCCATCGAAGTACGCCAAGGTCCCTGGACGATATTGCTGCGGCCATAGAGAGCCTATGCTGCCATTTTGGCATTGGAGTTCAGTGAGTTCAGCTGCTTTCGCCAAGTTCCATTCAGGTGTTGAAGCCTTACCGGGAGGGGTCACGTGGACTTTGTAAGTGAGTTATTGTAAGTGGGTTGAAAATGCGGATCACTTGGGATATTGCGAGGGCCGATAGGGTTTGTGAGTATACTCTAAACCCTACACCTTCCACCCCCAAGTAAGCGGACAGCTCAGGAGCTATTGCCAAGCGGTGCGCCTGGATCCATCGTGCCATGGCTGCACAACCGTTTAGGGTCCAGGGGTCTGATCTCCATTTGGGATGGCATTCGACACGCATTGCGATGTCAAGATGACATCATTTCAGGTTGATGAAGTGTTTTCACTTGAGCTAGTACAGCTTTCATTCCCCTCTCGAAGCATTGAACAATCACCACGGGGAATAGTGATCCCAACCTGTAGATGCAAGAGCATGGAGAACCCTAAAAAGATATCTTTACTGTGTGGAAAATTACTTTGAACCTTTAAGGCCTAGCCTTCATGGGTTGAGAAAGTGCCGATGGATAGTCCACCTTAGGTTTAGGGTTTAGGATGATAGTCTACCTTACCTGAACCGGATAAGCCCCCCTAGAAGACCTCTAACCTCCAAGCAGCATGTCCCAGGCTCCACGTGTGCTTTGCCAACTTGGCCACGCTGTACCCAGGCTGTTCAGTGGCAAGCCCCTGTCTTCTTGGTCGTTTTAAACTTGTTCGTATACAGAACCCCTGACGAAGCTATAAAATTTCTCCAGAGGCATTGAACACTCTGCACGACAGTGTCAAATGGTCAGTTGCCAGGTAGGTAACCCCGGTGTAAAGTTTATAGAATGCTTGTATAAGGGTAGAAGGGCTATGTGACATCCAGCGTGTGGGTCGCCAGTCGGTAGCTACCCACCTGGATGCGTGCCTGCGAGCCCAGGTACATGTACCTGGAGGACAACTCCAAAGCTGAGGAGCATTGGGCTAAATGGAGGCTACCCATAATCATGTGCCCTGACCATCAAGGCTCTTGGAAGTGTAGGGGTTGGACAGGTTGAAAAGATTCCTCAAAGTCATGAGTCCTTATAGGGCGGGTTAACAAAAGCACTAGCCGTCATTAGCCCATGGGACAAGCCTCGAGGATTGATATATCAGGTGAGTCTACTGGGGATTGCGTAGAGGGCCCTTCTGGAGAGTATGTCAGGCTTACAGCTGAAGTTTATTCGGTTGCTGCTCCCGAACTTAGGTTAAAACACCGCTGCAGGATGCCACAGAAAACCCCCCACTAATTAGGGGACCATACTAGGGATTGTTAGGGTTTTAATATTGGGGTTATACTGGGATAATGGAAAAGAAAATGGAAACTACTATAATGGGGTTATATCGGGGTTATATAGGTTTACACACTCAAATTATGGTGGCTTCTCATAAACCCTTGGACCAACCCAGTTTTATGCGTGCTTTTTACCGTTTGATTCTCCAGTATAGTACCTAAACTGAAAGCCCTAAGCCCAGCAACCCAGTGTAGGTACCAAGGTTTTGGGAGCCTAGCTCTTTCCCCCACTATAGTCCCCCTTAAGTAGATAGAATATGGCTTTGGGTACAGTATGATAAGATCCGCATATACCCCATATTCTGTCTGCCTGAGGGGGACTCTATGTTTGGCAAAGTTCAAGTCTACGGCCTCGACCCTGTATGAGCTACTACCAATTTTAGGGTTGCCGAGGGATCATTTGGATGGTCCCTGGGGTAGGTTTAGCGAAGTCCCCTAAATACATGTTTCAATGGGAACCCATGGGCGATTCTGAGTAGAGGGGTTGGCCTTAAGGAACTGGTAGTTTTGAGAAAGCTGAAGTGTAGATACCCATCCCATTCTTCCCACTTCTTTCTGGTGACTCTAATGCCCTCGCAGCATCGCGCCACGAGCAGGGGCGACTATGAAACCTCAATGTCTGGGTGGGTACAGGAGCACATCTCAAAGGCGCTCCTCCTCGATCCGTCGAACGAGGCATATCTTGATCCTTGGCCCCCTTCATTGTCTACACTGTCGTCAAAAGCCCAATAACTTACGTACTGGGTCGCTTTTCCATGAGTCCTTACATAACGCTGCTGTCCCCATTTTCTAGCATGCCTGCACTCATGGCCATGTCTGGTTCGCAGCAAGAAGGTCTCCAGCTTGGAGGCCTTGCTGCCTTATCATAAGCTCTTTCCTTTCTGAGGGTTAGTAGGGAATGAGGGAATAGATTAGAATATATGAATTGTAGTCCTTACTTGGAAACATAGGTCCAGCTACTATGAAGACAAAATGTTCTTGCCATCACTGCCGTTGCGAGTTGAAGGCTGTTGGGTTCCGGGTTCAGGGCTATCCTTGGCTTCCGAAGTCAGACTTGGATTTCAATTAGCCAGCCATTCAACTGTCGCGGAACCCTGGGCCTTATGTAGCCCCCCCACCCGCTAGCAGTGATACAGAGGGACTGTACATATGTTTAGAGATCCTTATGTGAAAGCTGCTATCCTCGGTGGCGACCGTTAGTGGAGGGTATATAGCCTGCAGATTGTGAAGCCATGGTCTTGCTAAGGACATCAAGAGATCCCTGACAGCTGGGGCACAGACGGTCTGAGCTTTGCACGCAACTTTCAGGTGGTAATGAAAGAGGGCTCCGTTCACGTAGTGTAGTAGCCTGAAGGACCACCAACATCATCCCCTTGTGAGCCTTATAGACCTAAGTAGAACATGTCACAAAACCCTCTTAAAGTAGGCTTCTAGCGTAATCCCCTCCCCTAACATTAAAGCCCCCAACCCTCCTAATATCAAATATTATACTACATTGGGAGTATTTAATACTACGGGGGTGAGGGGTTTAGTATTAGGGGGAGAGGATCAGTCGTGGATTATCAGCTTACTTGGTCCAAGTCCAGGACCTTGGCCAAGGTGTCTGGGATCTACTTGGCGGTTCAGGATATTTCAAACCGTATGAGCTATTGTCTAAACTCTTTAAAGAGGAGTTTATATAGGTGATTATTTAGGGTTTAGGGATTAGGGTTTAGGGTCAAAACTCCTTATATGGGGGAATAGATAGTGGATTATATAGGGGAGGCTTATAGGGCTTGCTAAAGGGGGTGCCGGGAGTTTAGGCTAGAGCTCTTATGATGATTTGCACTTTTGACCAGGGTACAGAACAGGTATAGATTAGTGTATATAGGGGGTGTGCATCAAACAATGTGAAACTAAAAGCATTGCACACATTACGGTCCAAGATTCCTTGTAGAGCTATGGTTTAAGGTGATATCTTAATAAATGCATACATAGATAAACACATCCAAACACATACATACATATGTACATACTTACAACAGAATAAGTAATAAATATCCGATTATCATGTAGAAAATCAAAGAAATTCGACCTGAATTTGTACGACCCTTCAGATCACCGATTCTTAAATCAACATGAGTAGAACTATGTAAGAATCTATGTATGTATGAATTTTACTATATATACTATAAAGGATCAATGTCGACCGAGTTCTGAGTAAACTTTCTCATCTTGAATAGACCTCCAAACGATATTGGTAATTACACAGCCCTGCATTATGAAACCTCACACTCTTAGCACTAAATCCTAGATCCTAAGCCCGCAGCTACAACTAGTTTTTGGGAGCGTTCCATAGTAGAAGATGCCACAAAACCCTGCCGTTCACCCTAATAGAACTCTTGTAGATTCTACACCACACCCTAAAGCCTAATCCTGAATCCTAAGCCCACAGCTAGAACTAGTTTCTTGGAAAGGTTGCAGGGCAGATGCTGGGTTAAGTGAGAGTCCCCGTTTGTTACCTGCAAATTCATTCTCGAAGGGAGCAAAAAATGAGGACCCCGAAACAGGGAATCCCAAGAAGATAGTAGGAATATATGAGGACCCCATGAATATAGTAGGAATATGAGTGGAAGATGAGGACGCAGTTTTGGGGTCACATTATAATCCCTTGAACTCTCAGAAGCTCGGCGCAGCGAGTCCCCGAGCACTTGAGAAACTGTTCTCCCAAGTACTCAGCAGGAAATGAAGGACTTTTGGATCACATTGGATACAAGCAAGGTTTAGGGTTGAAGTAGAGCCTTATGTTCGGGGGTTGGTGCTAGGGCTGAAAAATGGGTGGACTGCAGCATGGACGCGGATTCGGAGTTCGGGGGGGAAGTGTAGCTTGTGGGGTCTGCAAAAGGGACCTGGGCACACTCCCTGAAATAGACATAAAAGCTAACAGAGACCGCTACAAAGACTGGAAGAGTAGTGATTTGTTGCAGATAGCTATTTCTTCCGCTGAGGACATGGGAGACGTGAGGCTCGAGATTTCTAATAGCGGCGTAGGATGTTGTTTCTGGTTTCGCCGAACATTGACAAGCTAGCGAATTTGGAGTGTAGGCGTGCGTTAGCTTTGTTGCTCAGACGTTAAGGGAACACCAGATCTGGAATCCTTCTCGGTTGTTGATTTAGCTTCCGCGCCGTCATGCTGCATGAAGTTTGTGCACTCAGCGCGAGTACTTTTCAAAGACAGGCACAGATGCGCGTGCCGGTTGACTAGCGCAGCTATTATCATGGGATCCAATACTACTTCCTCCCTCTCCCGGATCCCACAATTGAAGTTTCATGGAACTTCGTATCTACACAAAATTGGGCGTACAACCCTACTAATTCTTACAATTAGGAAACGGACATGAGTCCAGTTAGGAGGATTCAAAGCAGGCTTATATGCCCAGTTATGTGGAGCTACTAAGTCCCATTACTCTTCAAGTACTCTCCCAGATCCCAACCAAAAAAAGCTCGAAGTGACGGTTGGGTTTAGGGTTTAGGGGAAGTCAAGAAGTCTGAGATGGGTTGCGATGACTGTCCCTACGGTGGATGGAGGAAGTCTTTCACCACTGTAAGATCCCCCAGCGCATGCTTTTGGTGCTTGACGCGTTTACGTCTTGCAGTACGAAATTCCTCTAGCTGAAGGCTTTGATGAAGGGATGCATGCACAAGATGCCAATACATTTCATAAGGTGAATAACGTGGTGCCAAAAAATCCTCAGTCCGCAGTATTGTCATAGACCGCCTGTAAGTGAGTTTCCAGACCTATGGCGTATACTCAAATCCTGTATGACCATAAGACCCTTAAACCTTGGGCATTCTGTTAAGGTCATACAAGGTTTTAGTATCAACAGTATACCAGTATTTTGAGCTCAGACTTTAATTTTTTGGGCATCCAGCTACCTAAATCAGAGGCACCCTTCAATGAACATCTTCAAGGTTTAGGGTTTAGGGCAGCGGAACCCTTCTCCAGCAATCACTTGCACACCAGGAGGCATGCCCACACGAGGGTGAAAAAAGCTGTTAGCATCAACCCTGGGGCGGGGTGCCCTTGTGAGGGCAATTATAATAAGGAAAATGTGACTCTAGTAGATTAGGATCTACTATGGGGTCTCCCTATTTGGGAAATTAAACAAAAAACCCTAAACCCTAAACCCTAAACCCTATTCCGGCGGCCAGAAAGATGAGCGCACTCTGGCCTGCTGAAGTCCGTTTCACGAACTTCTCCAGTAGTTTGTCCCAGAGTGAGAACCGGTTCCTCCAGTACTGCTTCTACGGGGCACTCCAGCAGGCATCTATAGGAACTTAAAACCCTAAACCGCGTGGCCCTAAGCCCTAAACTGCTTATCCTTACCTGGAGAAGTGTGAGATCACGGCATGGGGAGTCGTGGAAGGTGGACCGCAGGAAGCTCACCAAACCCAAGGCCCAGCTACTCTCACAACTGTAGGGCTTAGGGTTTAAGGTTTAGGGCTTAGGGTTTAGGGTTTAGGGCTTGAGGGTTTAAGGGTTTAGGGTTTAGGGGTTTAGGGTTTAGGGTTTAGGGATTTGTAGGGTTTAGGGTCTAGGGTTTGATTACAGCCAAAAGGGGTTTGATTACAATGATTATGATGAGTACTCCGACGAAGGCCAGTACTCTTGCTAAGCTAAGACCGCGGATCTTTTGCTGCTAAGAATGAGGCATGAACTGAGTATACTACACTATCCTAAGTCCCAGAGTATAAGGTACTTAGGGTCCTGTTTGGTATGTTTGTGAAGTTAGGGGGTTCGGACCAACTTTTGCCCACAATCAAGTGCTCATCACCATAATAATATAGGGGCCGGGCCTAAATCGTGTAGGACCTGTAGTATGGTCCTACATTCCTTGTGAGATGATCAGCATGCTTGGAACAGACCTCAAATGACATGAGATGTTATTTAGGCTCCTTCAGTATTTGGAGAAAAGATACCCTAAACCCTACCCTATACCCTATACCCTATACCCTAAACCCTACCTTATACCCTAAACCCTAAACCCTACCGTAGACCCTAAACCCTAAACTCAGGGCCGAGGATGGTTACTGTTTCGTGTACCCGCCGTCACAACTTCATAATCCCACACGCACGGCACGCACCCGAATATGAGCTATAGCCTAAACTGCTGATAGGGGATTATATGGGGGATTATATTGGGGACTGCTTTAGGGCTTGTTCAGGGGGGATACTAGGAGTTTAGACAATGGCTCATATGTTGAAACTCAATCCCATCTCTTCAGGCAGAGCTCCAATGTGTTTTCTACCACGGAGGCGTAGACTTAGCATTCACCTACGGCAAGACCTAAGAGTGCACCTATGAATCAAGTTCCCTGAGAAGAATTTCTAATTTCAGTTCTGTATAATCCTAGTAACCCGCTGAAATTATATAATTTCTACCCGGGGCCCAGGGAACTTAGAGTTGAACGTTTACGCCTGGACATCCCAAGACCATGGATAGTTCAACCCAGCCTCCATTTTAGAAGGGAACGTGGCTCCGGCAGCGCACTCTCAAACCTAGACCCGAAGTCTTTACACTCTAGCTGGAGGGTTGGGTGGACTTCGCAAGTATACTTAGAAGTCCCGTCAGCCTCATAGTCACGCCAGGTACCCCTACAATTAAAGAATTGCCAAGTCCCCCTGACCCTCCGAGTTCCCAAGTACCCAAGCCTTTCCTTCAAGGATTTGGGGGCAGAGCAGGCACAGAATGCCCCTAAATCCCGAGAATCAGAACCCCCAAGGCCCCAACACCGGATAAATCTGTAAGCTCTTCATGGCAAGAATCATCCTACAGAATCTCTAGCGGCCGAAAACAAAAATAGATGGGTTGATGCCAGGTAGGAGAACATTCAGGTTGTAACTATATCCCCTTATGGTTAGTATAGATAAGACAAGTGTTTCGTAGTATGCTTTGGGTACTGCCCCCCCTCACGAACAGTTGGATAATAAATATATTATGGTTATATATATAGCCTTAATAGGACCCCTACTATAGACTGTTACTGGGTGGGGGCAGTACCCAAAAACCCTAAACCCTAAACCCTAAAACCTGCCAAGGGTTCAGGAGCTTGCACATCAGAGCTTCGGCATTTGCCCGGGCTCGGGGCTCTGGTGCATTTGGCCATGCGGACAACATGGGGTGCCAACTTGTCCATCATGTGAGCTATAGTCTAAACTCCTTAAAGCGGCTTGTATAAGGGGGATTCTATAGGGAACTGCTATAGGTGTTATTCAGGGGGACACTAGGAGTTCAGACTATAGCTCGTATGAAGAGAGAGGTCTGGGTTTAGGGCAGTGTGGAGAATGACATGGACAAGAAAGTGGACACGGAAACACGATCTGGGGTTATCTTGTGGTGTATAGGGATTTGTATATGAGGGTTGTAAAAGACAAAATATAATCCCCCTTAAGTAGAAAGCATATGGGGTATATGGGGATCTTATTATGGTATACCCAAAACCATATTCTATCTGCTCAAGGGGGACTATAACCCTACCGTGCCTTGTGGGTTAAGGAAGAAGTTGACGCTGAAAAGCACTGCAGCCCCGAGCCTACAGCAAGCCCCGTGCGCAAGGGCGCTGCGTGAAAAAAAATGCAGCCATATGGGGGTTGTACAGGCTTCTGCACGGGTGAGAATATGGGGATTTTGGAAAATTAGTCCCAACCAGGACCCTATAACTGTCACATGGTTATGATAAGGTTCCCATCTTGGGGGAGTTGGGTTCCCAAATCCCTCATGCAAGCAGCTTATGCGTTTTGCTTCGTGGTGCCTGTACTTCTCAAGATGATGGAATTTGTTCTCCGGGCCCGCTTAAGGGTTGTTCTGCGAGAGGCTGCGGGTGTGTATGATTTGTAGATGTTCTGTTTCGAAGGTAGTTTTCATCTTGAGGTGGGGCAAATTTTTCCTCGCCCTGAAGACGACTGAGCAGACTCCCACCCACAACTAGCATCCTAGAGAACCCACATGTAAATCAGCCGCATATGATATACCTGGCTGATTCGGAGTCTCGCAGTCCATTCATCATCCAAGGGCTTTTGCGTCCAGCAGGGAGTTCGAGAACCTCCTGTATATTGGTTCCAAGTATTTCCATCCATGGAGCTCTTGCACGGCTTAAGGCACCAAAACTACTGTAGTTTGCGGGATAGTAGGGGTCGCGGTGGTGCAGGGTTTCCTCCATCAGCACTCCCGCCCTGGACCTCCTCAGCACCAAGCCATGAGTGGAGTTAACAGAAGTCATGCACAAGCAGTACTATCATAATTCCCCCGCATCAAACTAGTAAGGGCAGCAAAGAATTTGTAAACGATGTCCTCGCAGAAGCGGGGCTCTACTCGACTCTAGCGTAAAGACAGGCTGAAATCTGCGAACCTTGAAGCCCTTGACAGCAAAACAACTTACATTGGCCTTGGAACCCCCAGAACTTCAGGCAGGATTACAGGATTACAGGTCTTTCGTCCAGCATGAAGCGACTGCCCCCCAGGAAATATTGCACGCCGGAGTGCCAGCGTGCTCACTGGCGCGTTTTCGCCTCAGTAGATAGTGTCCTGATCCTAGCGTTCTCAGTAGCTGACTGGGGATAAACTACTACAACCTGTTGGGTGCATGCACATATACATACACACACACAATATATACACCTTTATGTTTTCACACAAAAAGATACAAGTAATGTATACGAGGCCTAGGAGTGAGCTGTGAGGAATATTCAATGACTTTCGTCCGGTGCTTAAGTAGGGAAACCTGAGCCACAAGTTGGGTTTTGGATTTATATAGGGTTATAGTCCCCTTGAGTAGATAGAATATGGCTTTGGGTATATTACAATAAGATCCCCATATACCCCATATTCTATCTACTTAAGGGGGACTATACGGGGAACATACGGATTATTCAGGGTTTAGGGATATGACCTCGACAATGGAACATCTAATGGGAAAGTGCAAAGTGAAAAGGGTTTGTTTAGGGGTCTATAAGGGCTGTAAGTTATAACCAGGCAATATCCTCAGTCTGTTTTACTGTATTGATAACACTAGCTTTTTTTTGGTAGGGTACATACCTAAACTGAAGGAGACAAGGTCCATTACCTTTGCTTCTTCACTGCGGACAGGTCTTAAAGACTATGCCCGCTCTCGCAACAGAATGGGTGTTTGGGCAGTAGCTGGATTAATAACTCAGTATTTCCAAGCTCGGGTTCCGCCTTGGAGCGTTCAAGCAAGCATCGTCACAGGAAGCCCCCCAACCATTTTTTTAGGTGAGGTCATCGGGCACAGGCCTTATGATTGCCAGAGCCAACAACCGCGCAGGGTTTGGGGTACGAAATGGGGGTCACAGCTTGAAGGCTTTTCCGCTCAGTTCGCAATTCTGAGCTAGGTGCCAAAAGTAAGAAACGGAGTCTGGTACCCGAACCCCTGTGATCAGGACCCCTGCAGTCACAAGATAGCCATAGGGTCCTTCTTTTGAGGTTGGGTTACGCCGCTACATGACTTACAGGTCTTTTGGAAAACTCAGGCAGCCTATTAGCTGCGCAAGCAGCGTGATGTCAATCCGCCGTGCTTGATCAGTTCAGTAATGGTGGTGAAGTTCCCCGAGCGTTTTTCCTCTCTGCTGTCCCGTAGGTTTCGACCCATAAGCCTCCAAACCCTAAACCGTAAATAAATCCT
>CAJNIZ010000387.1:297-32143 GCA_905231905.1 Symbiodinium pilosum | reverse complement strand
GCATCGAGATGCGCCCGTGCTTGAGTTCGGTCTGGCGGCGGCGCTTGAAGTTCTCCACGCTGCCGTCAGCAGTAAACCTTAGCAATCAAGATTACACAGTGCAGTTTCACAGACATTCAACACCTGACTCTCAAATTCGTGCTTGCAAGCAATGATGTCCAAGAAGGTCACGTGTCTATCAAGAAGAGAGACAATCGGAAGATTTATGCCGGTTGCACCCAAGACCTAAACAATAAACACAAGTGACTTATGATTTTGTTGTGTTCCAATCTTCTGGCACCTACTTTATGGGTTCCCTACTAAACCAACACCCTAACCCCTACCCCTGAGGGTCCAAGTACCCAATAATTAGGTACTTGGGATTTTGGTAATAGTAATTGCAGTACAGGTTTTGTGTAAGTATATGATTATTAAGTACTTGGACCCTTAGGGTACTAGCTTCCCCGCTTGGGAGTGGTAAATCTCAAACCCTACAACCGCAAGCCCTGAACTCTAAATCCCCAAGCCCAAAACCCTGGCTACCCAAACCTTAAACCCTAAAATCCTACCCCAGGGATCCAACCTTCGCAAAGTAGGGTCTAGGGTTTAGGGTACTATTCACGAAGCTAGGACCCAACGTAGGCAGTACCTAAACCCCAAAAGTAGGTAGAATAATAGCCGTAAACCCATAATAATAGCAATAAAGACCATTATTTTCCCTACTTTTGGGGTCCAGGTATTTGGAATCTTAAAGCCCTACGGCGCACTTATTGGGGAAACCAACTTATCGCTTCACTCCTTCATGAACCGGTTTAGGGTTTAGGGTATAGGGTTTAGGGTTGAGGATTTAGGGTTAAGGGTTTAGGGTTGAGGGTTGAGGGTTTAGGGTTTGGGGGTTAGTATGGGATTCCGAAGACCTCAAAACCCCAAACCCTAGATCCTATCAATCCCCAATGCAGCGCCCTAACTCCTAACACTTCTTGAGATGTTCCAAACCCTAAACCCTACAACCTTAACCCTAACCCCCCAAACCCTAACACCTAAACCCTAATCCCTTAGCGCTAACTCCTGAATCCTAATCCCTAAAACCTAAACCGTACCCTAAACGCTAGGGTTTCCTTCTCCGGAAATGCTGCCCACGAAGCCCAGCGGGATCCCAAAATCCGACAGGGTCCTGCCTAGGGTTTAGGGTTTAGGGATTAGATTTTAGGGTTTAGGGATTCGTGTTTTTATTGGTTTCAGGGGTTGGGGTTTAGGGTTAAGGGATATGAAGTTTTAGATTGCAAGGGTTAAGGGGTTAATGTTTAGGGTTGTTGGTATAGTAGTTATAAGGTTTGGGGTAGTGGTTTCGAATTGGGTTTATAGGCTTGAGGGGTTTAGGGCTTTGGGGCGTACCAATTTTGGGTTCAGGGCTTCCGGGCTTAGGGTTTATGGCGCTTGCGCTCCCCCAACCCTAGACCGTAAACCGTAGACCCTAAACCCTGAAAACTCTAAATCGAACCAACCCAGCAACGGAAAATGGAAGCCCACGGAGAGAACTCTCCTGTAAAACAAAGCTATATGAGCAATGTCTAAACTCCTGGTATCCCCTATAAATAATGTAGGGGTTTAGGATTTAGAGTCTAAACTCCTGGTATTCCCCTTCAGAACCCCTGTCATACTCCCCCATATAACCCCCTGAGCCCTAAACCCTAAATAATCACCGATATAGCCCTCTTTAGGGAGTTTGGACTCTCGCTCCTATGGACTTTCACGTTTATTTGCGTGAAGGCAGGCTGTAGTCACAGTGGGCAGGTTTAGGCCTAGGGGTTTAGGGGTTTAGGGGTTTAGGGTTTAGGGGCTTAGGGTTTAGGGTTTAGGGGTTTAGGGGTTTAGGGCTTAGGGTTTAGGGTTAGGCTTAGGGGTTAGGCTGCTGCGGGTTTAGGTGTTGAAGCTTTCGCAATGAAGGATATTTGGTTTAGGGTTGTAGGGGAGGGTCATGACAGGATTAAGGTTTGGGCCATTCTGCCTTACAGCTTCCCAGACCCCCTAAAGGATCCAAAAAATGGAACCCCCTAATAATCCCTTTGTTTCCCCAATGTAGTAATGGGTTCATATTGGGGGGGTTCCATTTGTTGGATCCCTTAGGGGGTCTGGGTTAGTGGTTGGGAGCATGGCTGAAGGCTTAGAGTCGATGCTTCAGGGGTTGACGGCTTGAAGTGCAGAGTTCGATGTCTAGAAACCACCCGTACAATCCAAAGAAAGATCCCCACAACTCCTGCCTATCTTAGGGTCCGGAAATCCCTCCGTTGTTCTCCCTAAACCCCAGCATCCCTAAACCGCGCCGCAATTTCAGAAGCTGCGGGTGTCTCTCAAATTCACCCCTACATACTGTAATACCCGACTCCAAACCCTAAACCTTAGGGCTTAGGGATTCTTAACGAGGAACCCACGGGTAAATCATATTCCTCATATACCCTGAAGGTGGGTCCCAGGGGGCCCTGTTCCCCGAAGCCTACATCCTAAATCCTATGGCCGCGAGGTGCCAGGATTGTATGAGGGTTTAGGGTTTAGGGTTTATTAGGAGATGGAAAAGAACATTGAAACTACTATCCAGGGTTAAGGATTTTCGGTTTAAGGGTTACGGGTTGCAGTACTAGGAGTAGCCCCCTAGGCTTCAATCTTATGAGGCCTTGTTCAACCGTATGCCCTTCTTATGGTTTTCCTTACGTAGTTACAGATAGATAGATCTAACAGAAAGATCGATAGATTGCTTGATATATATATATATATATGGTAACTTCCATAAATAGGGGGACCCCAATATAGACCCAATATACTATAATCCTTATTATGGGAGCCCCCAAAAAGGTACCCCTAATTTTGGGAAACCCCCATATACATATAGATACACACACATTTTGAGGTCCTTCTGCTCACGGCAACTACCATACGGATGGCTCCGGGCTCCTTACACTCCTCTTACTTGTGCTTCTTAGAACTTATGGACAAGACCAATGTTTCGCCATGTGCCGTAAACTGTAAACCCTAAACCCTAACTCCTGCACCCTAAACCCTAAACCCTAAACCCTGAACCCTAAACCCTAACTTCTGAACCCCAAACCCTGGATCCTAGACCCGAAGCCCCTCAGAGCAAAGGATTCAGCATTCAGCTCTTGGGTTTTGGACTGAAGGGTCTGAGGTTTAGGGTCAAAGGTTTTGAGGTTTGGGGCTTAAGGTGTTGGGTTCAAGGTTTGGGGCTTGAGGGACCCTAGGGACATATAGGAATTACAAGAGGCTTGTCCTAAACCCTAAGCCCTTGGTCCCTAAACCCTAAACCCTAAATCCTAAACCCTAAACCCTGAACCCTAAACCCCTAAACCTTAAACCTCTGGTCCCTAACCCCTAAACCCCTGGTCCCTAGTGAGCATCCCGGATGGATCTTCGCTGAGAAGCTCCCATTTTTACAACCACATGTACCTGAACCCTAAAAGTATGTAGAATAATGGCCTTGTGGGCTATATATAGGTGTTTTGGGCCATTATTTTACATACTTTCGGAGTTCAGGTAGTATATATGAGCCATAGTCTAAACGCCTAGTATCCCCCTCAACAACTTTTAGTATAGGGTTTAGGGGTTTAGGGTTTAGAGTCTAAACTTCTAGTATACCCCTTAGTAACCGCTATAGTAGTTCCCTTTATAATCCTTTGTAAACCCCGCCCCTTGAAGGAGTTAAGACTATTGCTCATATAAGGCTCGTATGCATAAATACGACTTGGGGGTCTATTGTTCAAAGAACTCTCAGCTACACACATTCGAAACTCCGGAGCCCGACTTTTAGTCACCGCACAACATGCGCAACATTATGGCCCCAAACCCCAAACTGCAAATCCTGAGCCCTGAACCCTCAACCCTCAACCCTGGAACCCTGAACCCGAAACCCTGAAGCCCGAAGCATCCTGGGACGTGAACAACGGTGAGGACTCCTTCAACCCCAAAAGGGTTGTTTTCCTAATCACAACCAGGCATCCATATCATTTAGGCTTAGGGTGGAGGGTTTGAAGGTTTAAGATTTTAGGGGTTTAGGGTTTTAGGGTTTAGGGTTTAAGGTTTAGGGCTCGGGTAATGGCTTGAGGGAAGATGACCTGCGGGAACCTCTCCTAGCTGCGGAGTTTTTCCTTGCCACCGAAAAGGTTAACCTTTTTCGCTGTAGAAGGGGTGTTTGGGTGTCTATGTATGTATATATATATATATACATATCTCTCTCTCTATCTATCTATCAAGGTTCAGGAACATTATCACTTCAGGTTATCTGTCTTCGTCATCACGTCAGTAAAAGGTCCTAAACCCGAAACCCTAAACCTGCTGTCCCATCATGATATGAAAGGTATACCTCCCTATCATACTCTGGTGCTATCATGTGAGTACCCTATTCCCTGCTCAGAAAGGCCGCTTGCAGTATTTACCAGCAAGTCCACTAAGCGCATTTGGCGTTTGCTAGTGGTAAGTAGAATACAGTTTAGCGCAATGGAGCGAACTTTGGCGCAGGAGACGCTTTTCCTGATGCTTTGGCTTTCGCCATCACATTCGTGTTGGTGGTGGTGACCAAGTTTGTCACGGTGGCTGTGCTTTTTGCTTTCGTCACAGGAGGAGCACCAGCAGCCACTGTGGGCATTGTAGCGACTGCGTGTCGCAGTGCCTGAGCTGCTTCGCGATCGACGGCTTCGAGCTTCAACGAGAACAGCTCGGCCCAATTTGTGTCGGGCACTAGCCCGACACAAGTGTGGTATGGCCTTGTGACGTGGTTGCCAGTTTTGCCTGCTAGCGCTCGACAGGCTGGGAACGCTGTGCTGATCGACAAGTTCACAACAATTTGGCCCAAGGCTGCCAAGGCTTGTGTCGCCTCCTCATTGGTCATGATCACCTGACCCCCTACCAGCAAGTCTAACCCAAAGCGGTTTAGGGGTTTAGGGTTTAGGGTCTTAGGGGTTTAGGGGTTTAGGGCTTAGGGTTTCAGGCCGAAACCATAAATTCTAAACCCTCAATCCCAGGTATCTCCTAATCGTGACCCAAATGCTACTACAAAGCAGCTGTTTGGAGATCTTAAACATGCCCCCAAATTACCAAACCCCTACACCCTCAACCCCTGAACCCCAAGCCCCTACACTCCCCTAACCCCTAAACCTCCCTAAAACCCCTAACGGTTTAGGGTTTAGGGTTAGACTCTCAACTCCGAAGACATTGAAATCCCTAAGCTCTAAAGAAATGCATCAGAGATGCACGCCCAACTCGTTCTCAAAGGCCCTGATGGCAACCTGGCTGCTTGGTGTATCATGACAGTGAAGAGTTTAGGATTTAGCGTTTAGCTTTTTAGGGTTTAGGGCTTCAGGTTTATAGGAACTTGGCCAACCCAAAAGAAATCCAGGTACGAGTATATGTGGTGTCTAGGGATTACAGAAGATGTTCTATAGCGATCTTCCTGGGGTATGAAAGTTGTGCCAAACCCAACCAAGCCCTACGACAAGGACTGTAGAAAAATCACATGATAGCCCACCCTAAACCCTGAACCCTAAACCCTAATTTCGAGGTTGGAGTAGCAAAGCAACCTCGTTTGAGTAAGCAGAATCCTGAACACGGAGCCCGGAAACTTAGCAAGGCAGCCCTAAACCCTAAACCCTAAAGCCTAAGCCCTAAAACCCTAAACCCTAAACTCTAAACCCTATAATAGCACATCTACTGGTTCCCTGAGCAACTGCGGAATATAGTCCCCCTTAGGTAGAGAGAATATCGGTTTGACCATAACCATAATGTTTAGGGTTTAGGGTTTAGGGTTATCTCAATTCTATCTACTTAAGGGGGACCCTAAGCCCTAAACCCGAAATCCCATACTGGACTGTAACTCTTGAATTCTATTGGGAGAGCTTGCGCTAGCAAACACTACAGTAGATTGTACTGGAGACTATCGTCCCCTTAAGTAGATGGAATCTGGGGTATATGGAGATCTCAGTATAATATACCCAAAGCCATATTCTATCTACTTAAGGGGGATTATATCCTGCCTCCTAACACCCAAAGTGATTCGGGGCTCCAGGCTAATACACTAAAAACTGTCCTGTATTGTTTTGCTGGTGTTAGGCTTTAGGGTTTAGGGTTTGTTGCAGTCTAGGCACCCCATAAGCATAAACCCTAAACCCCTAAACCCTAAACCCTACCTGGACCCCAAAAGTAGGTAACATCATGGCCTTTATGGCTATAATTATGGGTTTAGGGCTATTATTTTACATATTTTTGGGGTTTAGGTAAACTCTTACGGAACACTCCCTAGCGGGTTGGCAAAGCTGTAAAACAATGTGCAAACATTGTGGAGACTGTTACAGGGAAATATGGGCTGCGATGAGAAAACCAGGCATGCCTGAAGACAAAGAGTTTAGCAATACTTGTCGTCGCAGTGCAGATCTTATTGTAACGGTGGCGCGGCATCGGCCGTCTTGTCAAAGAAGAACAACTGTGGCAGGACGATTGCAGGAGGATAGGTGGCGCCAGCATCGACTCATAGCATTTTTTTCTTTGCATGCTTTCTTGATGAAATTGCTATTACTGTTGCTGTCGTTTTTGGCTCTCGTTATTGTACTAGTAGTGCAATAAATATTGATTGTACCCTGCTAATTAATGTCCAAGCCCATGTCCATTCTTCCTTTACCTTACCTTACCCTTTGGAACCCTACTTTAGATTGGCGGAAAGTCCAAGATTGCACGACCAACATCCTGGACCCGTGGTAGTTCAAAACTCGCCTTCTTGGAGCGCTTGGGGTTCTGCAAGGCCACCTGCTTCCTCTGCCTCTCGCGCATTTTGCGCGTTTTTGCCGTATATGCCTGTGGGATCTGCGGAACACGTCGATTGGTGCACGGAACCACAGCTGATGTTTTGCTTGTGTCCTTGTTCTCTTTGCTTTTCCCTGCCTGGTTTTCTGGGCGGCCGAGCAAGGTGGGTGGCACAACACGAGGTGGCGCAGATGACGCGCGCTTTGGTTCCTCCTCCTTGGCCTCCGCTGCTTCATAGAAGCCATTCACAACCCTCAGTTGG
The DNA here is from genome assembly GCA_905231905.1 of Symbiodinium pilosum. NCBI lineage: Eukaryota > Dinophyceae > Suessiales > Symbiodiniaceae > Symbiodinium > Symbiodinium pilosum. The sequence continues at coordinate 25,101 of CAJNIZ010000387.1, read as the reverse complement.
GATAGGTGAAAGGTCTGCACAGCATGCGCCCAAGTAGAATTGCCTCGGCCGACGATGCTTACCTAGTCCCAAAAATCGGTAAAACAATAGCACAAAAAACAACTAATTCTAGCCCAAAAAGCCTAAGCCCTAAGCCCTAAACCCTGAACCTTAAACCGTTCTACAAACTTCTGGGGTTCAGGCAAGGTGCAGGATGGAGCCCCTGAAGCGCTAAGGCCTGAAATCGTACATCCTCAGATGCAACCCCTCCCTGGACTCCCCAAAAGTAGGTAAAATAAGGTTTAGGGTCCGGAATTGAGGGTTTTGGGTTTAGGGGTTTAGGGAAACCCAGTAGACTGGGCAAAAGGACATCCTTCTGCATACTTCATGCGGTTCAGCTACAACCCTAAAAAGAAGCCGAATCCTGACTTGCAAACTGGTGGGTTTCAGGTAGACCTTAGGGCTTGAGGTTTAGGTTCAAGATCCCAAGCCCTAAACTTGACTCACTGGCACCCAAACCCTCAATCCTAAACCCTAAAGCCTCAGACCTGAGCTCTAAGTCCTAAACCCTGAACCCAAGCCAGGCCCGCCAAAGTCTTGGCTGTGTTGCTGATGCCTACCTTTCGGATTTAGAGTTTCATGGGTTCCCCAACTACCCATTCTAGGGTTTAGGGCCTTGGGCTGCCCGAAAGAATTTATGTGACACACCTCCAGCCCAGTGACCCTGGCACCGCCCTCCTTGGGTTTGGGGAACCTAGGTGGGGCGCAGTGCGTGGTGGTGGGGGGGGGGTCAAGGAGGTACGCACCATGAACCTCAACCCAGTTTGGCCTTGGGCTTTCCCAAGGTTTGAGGCCATTGGCTTTAGGGCTTTAGATCGTGTGGGCCTTGAGGCTTCTGATGCGGAAGCTCGAACTTGTAGGAGCTGACGGGTGCAAGCTGCAGAACTCAAGACATTAGGGTTTAGGGTTTAGGGTTTAGGGGTTTAGGGGTCTAGGGTTTAGGGTTTAGGGTTTTCATGGCCAAGTTTTTGCCTGCAAGGAACAGGCAATGTTGTTACTAGGGCAGCAGTTGACGTGATTGCAGGCTATCATTCTACAAGCTGTTGGGGTCCAGCAACCCTGAACATGTCTAAATCTGAAGTGTCTAATCCCCTTAAACTCTTCTGCATACTTCTGGGGTCCAGGCAAACTTTATTTACTGAAAATGAATAACTTTGGGAGAGCAAATAGGACTGTGTTCCTGTTATCAAATACCGTGGCCAAGATAAGCTGTTTCTCTACATTGGGGACTATACTCCTATCTCCAAATAGAACAATACTCACACCCTAAACCATACGCCACGCACCCTACAACCTATACATCCCCATATAACTCCTTAGAGACCGTAGAACCGCCCAATAACATACCCTAAACCCTACGCTAAACCCTAAATCCTGAACCCTAAGCCCGTGAAGCCTAACCCCTAAACTACTCAACTCAAGCGTCCCTACGTATAGAAAAGGCTCGAAGGGCGGTTTGGGGTTTAGGAAGTGTAGGACTCAGGGCCTTGGGCAAAACTCACTGAGAATGCTTCTAGGGCTTGATAAATGCTAAACCTAGACCCCAAACCCCCAAACCCCAAACCCTCAAACCCTACACCCTCACCCCAAATGATATGGCCGACGTTAAAAATTGATGAACTCATGTGTGTGCCAGCGTCGATGGATCCAAGACGTGGTGTCGTCAACAGCGTGCTGAAAGAAAATGTTAAGAACTTTGAGTCTCGCATCAGAATAAAACTGGCGCATGCAGTCGCCGTTGGCGTTGCGAGCCCCAGACCAAAGTAGCCTTAAACTCCGTCAGCGGTTGGAGAAGCATCAGCCGGAAGGCTAGCACCAATTCGGGCATTGAAGTCTCCTCATATCCAAGCAGGTTCCCGCGCCGGGAGTGTCGACCATGCTGTGTGAAGGTCCGCCTGGAAAGTGTCTTTTTCCGCATCAGGTCGCTGCATCGTTGGAGCATACACTGAAACGACGTGCCAGCGCCCCTCATCGCCGGCAAGACGTAAGGAAACTGGCAAAAAACGCCCTGAGGGGGTGCCAACTGCTCTGGAGCCATGTGCGCGCCATGCTCGAACTATCCCAGGGGACGGTATGACACCATAGCCTCCCCAGAGACCACCACCTGTCGAGCCCTTTATAAACACATATAGGAACCCTCGTTATCCCCATTGTGAATCTACCTACTTAATCCCCGAACCCCCCAAGTAGCGCTTAGTCGGGTGGAGGGCTTAGGGCTACAAATGCAGCCGCTAGTTCAGCCACACACCGTCCACCCTCACCTCCTCCAAACTGACATGGAACCCTGTATATGAGCTGTAATGTTGAATCTCGATTAGCGCAGGGTCCCCAATAAAGCAAAGCTTTTTGAAAAATGTTCTGGACCCCTTATTCATTCTGGGGGTCCCAATCAAGTAACGTTTTTTTCTGCCGGAAAAATTCTAGGAGAAGAATTTGATGAGGCCAAAATGCATTTAATTTTGAAGCCAGGCTTTACATGAAAAGGACAGGCTCTATTGCCTCTCGAATCTGGAAGTTGATGCCACCCAAAACAATCGATTTATTGAACCGCTTAGGCAATCAAATTCCCAAGGGGATAGGCCACCAGAATCCCTGATCCTCAACAATATAGATTATTTGGGGGGCTCAATAATGTAAAGGTTTGCTGGTCGGGATAGTTGTGAGACCAAAAAAACTATTAGATTTTAAAGGCCTGGGCTTTAAACAAGAGGCCATGCTCGATTACCTCTCGAATCCGGAAATTGATGCCACCAAAAGAATCGATTTCTTATCAAACCGCTTATTCGAGCAGGCTAGGCAATCAAATTAAAAAGGGTGTAGTCCAGCAGAGGCCCCCGATCCTCAATAATATGAATGATCTGTGGTGGGCTGAATAATGTATAAGGCTTTTCGGCCGGGGTAGTGGTGAAGGCATTCAAATTTGTTTGTAATTGTGTGTAGTTGGTCTAAAATCTATTTGTACTTGTTTTTTGGAAAGATTTCTCATGATTGTGTTTCGGGGCAAGCCTTTCTTTATAAAGCCTGAGGACCCTGCCCTTCCTATTATTCTTGAAAGCTAAACTGAGCAAGCGTTTGTGAATTTGATAGACGCCGGAGGATCCCTCGTTTGCTACTGATTTTAATAGGGGCCATAGGATCCCCGCGACTCCTACTTCGTTTTGACCCTTTTTGCTTATGGAAGCTTCCCTTTTTGTCTGGGCCACAGGCTCCAACATTAATCTAAATCCCCCGAATAGGCCCAAAAATACTCGCTCATATGATCCCCGATATAACCTCCTGTAAGGAGTTTAGACTATACCTAAACCCCAAAAGTATGTAAAATAATAGCCCTAAACCCATAATAATAGCCATAAAGGCCATTATTTTACCTACTTTTGGGGTCCAGGTAGCTCATATTAGCATCCTCTTCACCTTTAAAAAGGCCAGTGACAGGTCGCCTTCCCGCTAAATTTTTGAAGGCCTGATAGGTGAGTCTACATCAACCCCTCCCTCCCAATATTTAAGGGTTTCCCAAAATTAGGGGTTTAGGGTTTAGGGTATTTAATCTGGGTTGCTGTTAAGGAACTTAAATGAAGTAACTATATTGAGGAAACCCTGTTATTTACTATGTATACCCATTATGGCAACTTAATTTAAGTTCCTTAACAACAACCCAGTAATATGCCCGCTGATCGTTATCAGGTTCACGTGGACGAGCCCATCCGAATTGGCTCCCCGCAACTTCCTTAGAGCCTCCTAAGACCTGAAACCTCGAATCCTTACAACCTACACAAACACTAAGCAACACTCCTGCAGTAAACCCTGCACCCTCAACCCAAAACCTTTGGTCCTACTTGGAGTTTGGCGGTATATATACTGCAACTATAACCGGTACTTGTAACTGGGTTAACACGACAACTAGAATTCTGTTGTACATCATTAGCCTGAGTCTCCATGCAGGTGCTGTTCATTGACTTTAGGGCCCAGTGTAGGTAGCGTTTGCAGACTGAGTACCCAAAGGTTAACTGAACCTCCAAGTGAAGGCTAACCTGGACCTCAAACGTAGACAAGTAAAATGATGGCGTACAACCCCTTAACTATAGTCCAAAGGTCATTTTCTACATACTCTGAAGGTCCAGGCAGCTCTCTTAAACCTTAAATCCAAAACCCTGAAACCCTAAACCCTCGATCCTAAACCCTTTGTACCCTAGACCCTAAATCCTAAAACCTCTGAGCCCTTGACGCGCTTAGATGCGCCAAGTGCCAGGGCTGCGGACACAGCGCTGAGCCCCAGAGTGGCGGCCTTGTTTCTTTGACGCTATCGAGGTTTAAGGGTTTAGGGTTTGCCTAGACCCCCCAAGTACCCTAAAATAGGGTCTATGTAGCTTCTATTTGGGGCTACTTAGGGTCTATAGAGGGTACTTGGGGGGTCTAGGTGGGGTTTAGGGCTTAGAGTTGAGGGCTTAGGGTTGAGGGCTTAGGGTTTCGGATTTTGGGCTTCAAGGTGCCAGAATTAAGTCTTCTTGCTTTGCAGGTTCTCCCAACCACCGCCCTACTGCCCCCCCCTAGGTTGCCCTCTGACTTATCTCAATTCGCCCTCATCATCCCAAAATACACACTTGAGGCCGAACCCAGTGGCTGGCGGTTAAGGCTTCTGGAGTCAGCGATGTAGGCAGTTTTAGATTTCGGGCTTAATGTCTTTGAGTCTAGAGCTTAAATGGTCTTACCGTATCCGTTTGTATGGCGACTCTTACCCACAGGAATCTCTAATTCAAGGTTGGAACTATGGGTTCCCAGTATGAACTCTTGATCTTGAATTTTGGGGTTGGGGTCCAAAATTTAAGGGTTGGGGTGGTTTAGGGTTTGACCTTCAACCACCCTAAACCCTTAGGGTTTGATGCTACTAAGCGCGAAACATCAATCTCTCATCCTTCAGTCTGCAAGGATCCAAATCCTAAACCCTACCTGTAACCCCAATAACCTACAGTTTTATGGGTTATACCTACTAACTAAAGGGTACTCACTACTAAACTGTAGGTTATTGGAGCCACAGGTAGACCCTAAACCCTAAACCCCTAAACCCTAAACACGGTGACCTGGGTTTGGCTGCTACCACCCAGGAGGATGGGCGCAGGGGCTTTAGGGTGGAAGGCTGACGGGGACCCAAAAACTAAGGTTTAGGGTTTAGGGTTTAGGGGCATACTAAGGGTTAATGGAAAAGAACATGGAAACTACTAGATTATAGGGTTATATAAGGTTTATGTAGGGGTTTAGGGTTTAGGATTTAGGGTTTAGGGTACTTAGGACCCCAACTAGGGGTTAAACCCTTAACTACCTATAATAGGAATATAAGGGAATCAAGGGAATCCCGAAGGGTTAAGGGTCTAAGGTCCAAGCTAAGTCCCAAGGAGAAAAGTAGGTACAATAATGGCCCAAGAAGCCTGCAAGAGATCAAGAATGCCATTAATCTACATAGGGAGGAGGTACAGTCTTTGGTGCGGGTAGCTTGGGGTATTAGGTTTATTTGTGAGATTTCGGATTTTACGGGTTGAGCGCTTTGCGGCCAAGGTGTCCCCATCACTCAGGACTCGAGGGCCGTTTCCTGTTCTGCATAACAGCCTGATTATAATCCTGAACCCTTAACCTAGACCCTAAACTTTAAACCCTGCATCCTAAAGCTAAAATCTTGACCCTTAAGCCTAAACCCTAAACCTTAAACCCTAAGTCCTACGGCTAAAACCCTGAACCCTAAGCCCTAAGCCCTAAGCCCCTAAACCCTGCACCCTAAACCTTAAACCCTCAGTCCCCAGCCCTAAAGCGGCTGTGGGATTGCAGGTGCTGCCACAGATGGGCTTTGTTTACCCGGTGACGAAGCGAAGCAGGGGATCCATCTGAATCAGGTTTAGGGATGCAGCAAAGGTATCCGTATGCCAATGCTTCTGGCCATTTGCCCGAGAACTGAACGGAGTCGTACAAGATACGCAAGCCATCAAACAATTCGTCTGGAAGGGCTTTCAGAGAGGTGACTTCCCAACAGTCAAGGCCCGCAGCGGATCGGGAAGACATTTTAGCTAAAACCTGCCTCGGGCTTTTTGCTGTTAGCGGCGCAAGCTGAAAAGGAGGAAGGTCAGGCAAGAGGGTGCCGTAGGTCTCCAGAAAAACCGTCCATGGGGGTACGGGCTCAGACAAGCCTCTCTGCATTATGGGGACCCAAACCCCTAAACCCTAAACGCTCCCTTACTAAAGAGTCAATTTCGGTAGGGCAGGCAGTGAAAACATCCCCTTTCTTAGGGGTTTAGGCTTAGGGTTTAGGGGTTTAGGGTTTGAGGTTTAGGGTGCTTTGGGATTGTCATGTACTGGGTTGCTGTTAAGGAACTCGAATTAAATTGCTAGAATCACGAAGCTCTACTAATTCTTCACCACGTACCCACATCAAGCTTACCCTCCCCGGCACACGTATTACGAAACCTGAGAAGGCTCCTCTTGTCGGGGGCCTGTTAGGGCAACATCTCCCACCAAACCCTAAACCCTAAACCTTAAACCCGAAACCACGTGGGTTCTGTGTGTGGTGTTGTCTGCCAAACATCCTTAGCATTCGAAGGAAAGTCGGCCTCGACAAAGCCAGAGCCCTACATGAGTTTAGGGCTTAGGATTTAGGGCCTAGGATTTAGGGGTTTAGGGTTTAGGGTCTAGGGTTCAGACACACTTGAGCAAGAAGATACGCATACGTATGCATATATGTATATTGATGGCAAAGTGACTTTCTACCCAAAGCCCCATGAAACTCCAAACTCCTAGACCTGCCAAACCATTTTGGGGTTACCCTGAGGGCTCTTAAGGTATACATAGTACCTACATGGCAGTTGATCAAAATTGCTGTTCCCAATATGACCATTGGGGAACATGGTTTCCCCTAAAGCTTCCCGTATAACCCCACAGGAACCTTGAATAGTCCCCCCATGAGACCATGAGATACCCTAAACCCTACACCCTACACCCTAAACCCTAAACCCCAAACCCCAAACCCTAAACCCCAAACCCTAAACCCATGGAGCCTTAGGGTCAGGCTTTAGCTCTGAGACGCACAAACCCTAAAGCCCCAGAGCCCAAACCCCAAGACCCCAAACCCTACATCCTAAGTTTGAAGCCTTCTAAAGGAAAAAGGGTTGAGGGATTTAGGGTCTAGAATTTAAATTCACGGGACCCCAAACCCTACATCCTAAGTTGCAAGCCTTCTAAAGGCTCGGGGTTTAGGGATTTAGGGTGTAGGATTTAGGGTTTAGGCTTTAGCGGTTTAGGGTTTAGGGTTCAAACCTTTGAACGAACCTCAAAACCCTTAACCCTGCAGGTGCGCGACATTGCCGCCGCTGCTGCTGCTTGCTGCCCTACCAGCAGACTGTGCCGAGGTTGCCTTGTAAGGAATGGAACAAGGTACAATGCATTGAGGGTTTAGGGTTTAGGGTTTAGGGCAGCCAATAATGGGTTTGGGTTTAGGGTTGAGGACTTACGGTTTATAGCTAAGGGTTTAGTTTTTAGGGTTCAGGGACTAAAGTTTTGAAGACGGGGTTATATGGGGTTATACGAGGTGACATAGAGGCATATAGAGGCACGTAGGGGATTAATGGAGAATCAAATGGAAAGGAAAATGACCTAGAAACTGGGGTTATACAGGGACTTCTAGTAGGTAATGAGGCAACTGCCGGACTTATTATAGGGAGTGATCTCACATGCTATAAGTGGGGTTCAGGGGATGAATAGAAGGAGAAGCAAATGGAAACCACTGCAAATACTACGGATTTTAAGACTTGAGGGTTTATGGTTCAGGGTTCCGGTCGTGCGGATACCTCAAACCCCTAAACCCTACACCCCTACGCCCTAAACCCCTAAACCCAAAACCCCGAAACCCTCAACCCTTGGGCTTCAGCTCTATAGGATCAACGGCTAATTGGACTTGAGGTTCTGATAGGTCGGGTGTAGGGTTTACCCTGAACCCTACATCCTAACCCCTTAGGCCCTAACCCTGAACCCTAAACCCCACATCCTAACCCCTAAACCCCATAACCCTAAGCCCTGAACCCGTACCCTTGGGCTAGGCATGGCGGTAGGTTTAGATTCAGAGTTTCAACTTCAAGTTCTGGGAGTAACCTACTGCAGCAGATCATGACAAATGGTTGTGTTGCAACATTTTGTACAAATTCGAGGGTTTAGGGTTTAGGGGCTTAGGGTTCAGGAGTCATTTTGGGGTTAGGGTTTGGGGGTTTAGGGTCTAGAGCCCCCAGATACTTCTTTAAGCCTAAGAGTCCGGTAGCCAAATAGATCTGGTGTACCAGACGCCTTTGAGATTCTGGCATTCGGGACCTAGAGCCATCAAGTCATGGTACCTGCACCTGGCACCGGCCCCCTTAAAAGGATTTAGGGTTTAGGGTTTAGGGGTCTAGGGATTTAGGGGTAGAGGGGTTTAGGGGTTTAGGGGTTAGGGGTTTAGGGTTTAGAGGTTTAGGGTTTAGGATTTAGGGTTTAGGGTTTAGGTAGGTCCCATCTGTGGGCAGCGGTGCTGTACGCAAGGTACTTGGGGGGCCTAGGTGCGCCCCGAACCATGAAACCCAAACAACTCCCAGATGCCAAGTTACTGTTTACCATACACCCTCAACATGGAACCTTAAATCCTAAGCCTTGAACATTAAACCCTGAACACTAAAACTTAAACCCTGGAACCCATATGAATCAACGCTTTTTCATAAACCCTAGACCCTGACTCTCGAAACCCTAAACCCTAAGTAGTAGTTTCCATTTTGTTTTCCATTATCCCAATATGACCCCTATATAACCACAATACAACCCTAATAGCACCCCAATACCCGAATCTCTCCAGTCTGGAATATCTTTAAATCATAAACCTCCCTAAACCCTAAACCCGTACAAGGCCTCGACTGCCCGAGTAGCTCGCAGACTCTTCCTGACTTGATGAGGGGCTTAGGTTTCAAAAGTTGAGGGTTCAGGGTTTAAGTATGGGCCCGTATTTTGGGCCCTTGGGCATTTTAGGGGATTCCCAAAGTTCAGGGCTTTTGGCTTTTAGTTTATCAAGTTTAGGGTTAGGAGCCCAGGGGAGTTCCTGGAGTTTAGGATGCAGAAACTTAGAGTTTAGGACGTATGGTTTGGGGTGCTTGGGTTTAGGGTTTAGGGTTTGTGGTCCATAGAAATCGTGTAAGGTTCAGGTCCTAGTTTTGGGCGCTTTGAGGGTTTAGGGCTTAGGTGGCTTTTTGGCCCTACATATTTCTTCGAATCTTGAGCTTTATGAAGCAGGGTTGGGGGTTCAGGGTGTAAGGTTCAAGGCTTTGGGTGCTGGATAGTTGGGCTACTAAGCCGTGCAGGGTCTCTATATCCCCCTTGCCCGTCGTTTCCTACTCACCACCAGAAACCCTTTAATTCCGCAGGCCTGCTAAACCCTAAAAGCAGAAACCCTGAATAAATCCTAGACCCACACCTTGCCAAACGCCGAACCGAAGCCCTAAACCTTAAAGGGGTTTAGGGTTTAGGGTTTAGGGTTTAGGGGCCCAAAGTCAGAAGGCAATTGAGCTGTAGTCTCAACTCCTAGTATCCCCCTTAATTAATAACCCCGATAATTTTCCCCAATATGATAACCTTTAAGGAGGTTAGACTGAAGCTCAATTGTTGTTGGGCATCTGGCGAACTTCTAGTCCCCTTATGTAGGTTTAGGTTTTAAGGCTTAGGGGGTTTAGGGGTTAAGGGTTTTAGAATCTAAGGTTTAGGCTTTTAGGGGTTTAGGGTTTTGGAGCTTAGGCTTTGGGGTGTAGGGCTCTAGGGCTTCAGGGTTTTAGGGTTTAGGGTGGGTGTTCGGGTTCAGGGCTCAGTGGCTTAACAGTGGACAATCAGATGGAAAAGAAAAAGAAGGCGATATCACTTATACAGGAAACTCTGCAGACAGCAATATAGGGGTACATTTAGCGCTTATGCTGTGTAGTTATTGCACTTCCAACAGAATTAAAACGAAATCATATCTCTAATTCAAACTTCTGCACTATCCTCCTTCCAACAATTATTCGCCAGCTGTTAACAAGGTATGCGGTATGGAACCACCTAGAGGAGCAAGCCCCAGACGCTTAAAGGCATGAGGTTTAGGGTTTAGTGGTTTAGGGGTTTAGGGGTTCTATGTTTGGAGGCTACAGGTCCACAGACAGCTTCCGCCGCTGCTTCAGCCCGTATAGGGCTCACGGTTTTAACATTTAGGGGTTTAGGGTGATTCGCAACAGTGCAGGTCGATTCAGCTTAGCTCCTTGCACATGACCGAGCTCAATCTACCCAACAAACTCGGCAGAAGCAGTACCTATAGGGATAACGGAAAAGAAAATGGAAACTATTCCCTAAACCCTAAACCCATTGGGGTTATATAGGGATAATGGAAAAGAAAATGGAAACTACTATAATTACATTACTACTCCGACCATGTCGGCTTCGGAGTTGAAGCATTGTCTCAACTCCGCCTTGGTGGAGAGACTCTTCCGGCACTGAAGTGCCAAGAGCCAAGAGCACTGCTGATGTCTTCCCACAGGGTGTCCCTCAGGTCAAGTTCAGCCTCCACAACTCGGGGTCACCAGCCCGGATCTGGAGGGCCTTGGTGCCCTGAACTCGAACTCGAATGACGGCATGCCAGTCCGACATTTGTAGCTCAAGCTTCTCCATGCGCTGCTCAAGTGCTTGGGAGGACTGGGCCATTGCGCAAGCTTGGGATAGGCACAAGGTGCGGTGGGCAGCGGCAGGACATCCGAGCACCCGCGCTAACTTGTTGACATGTATTATCTGCGCAATTAGACTGTTAGAAGTCATCACACGCGTTTAACCCCCGAAACAGAAGACATAAACACATGTGCCCATGTAATGTGCGTCTAAACCTTAAAGCCTTAAAGCCTGACGCCAAACAGAAGGCTAACATACATGGACGCCCACCTATTTCAAGCGAGCCAATCTCCGATGAAAGCCGGTGCGTATGCCGTTGTCAGGTTTGAGGCTTAGGGAGGTCCCTAAACCCTAAACCCGGGTGTCGACATGAAGCAGACCACTCCGAGCTCCACAAGACACTGTAGGGTTTATAGGGTTTAGCGTTTAAGGTTAGGGTTTGGGGGTAAGAGGTTGGAGTTGCCGGGCTGAGGACATGGGGGTTAAGCCCTAAACTCTAAAATCTAGACCCTAAACCTACTACAGCGCCAAGCTTTAAAGTGTTTGGGGCCCCTTGTAGCTTGCAGGGAAGTATGGAGACTACAGAATCTTAAGCTTACTGGTGGTTAGCAGGGAATGACGGAATGTATCTAGGGTTTAGGATCATCTTCCCATCTTCTGTACTAACCACCAGTAGGTAAAGCGACTATGCGCGGCACATGTTTGCAAATGCTGAAACGCCTACAAAACAACCGATCACTGTAGGAAAGCTCATCAAAACACACCTATACCACGGCTCCAAGGGTATGATAGACTTTATTGGAAGCTGTCGTATAATTCTGCCTTGGGATCCTTTTCCCACTGAGATTTAGGATTTAGGGCTTCGGAGGGAAATTCTATAACTTCACAAGTTCAGGCTCAGCCAAACTTACGTTTAAACAGTGCAAACCTTCGGGACGACTTTACCTCTTGAACACCCCACAGCACGACGACCACGACAACCCCAAACCCGCAAACCCAACCAAAACACCCAAAAGCCTCAAGCCGTAAACCCTATAACCCTCACAATCCAGAAGCCGACTGAACAAACTCTACCTGCACGTCAGTGGGACTCAGTAAGCAGGTTCTCAAGTGAGGATAAATAAGGTTACCACTGGCCATTACTAGGTTAAAGGGCTTCTTGGGGGCTACAAGTATAACACGCCAGACCCGGACACTTTAACCCTAAACCTAGATCCAAGTCCAAAGTACCCGTGTGTGAGTCTCTGAAACTAGGGGGGCCCAGGACCCCGGGATTTATAGAGATTAGGGGGTTGGATCCCCCTTAGGGCCTGTACGGGTCGTACTGCGAAACCCTATCATATGGGGGGGATTAGGGTTTAGGGCTCAGAGAACACTTAGCCAACCCATAACTGTCCATAGCTGAAGCTCCTACTAATCAAACAAAACGTTTACTATGTAGGTACTTTGGATCCAACCCTCTGTGTATTGCACGCCACCCTAACAGTTACCAAGCGTTTAAGGTCTAGGGTCCTAGACCCTATAGACCCTACACATTTTAAAGGGTTAAGGCTAATAGGTTTGGGGTCTGTTTGAAGGACTTTTATACATTGGTGCCCTAAATCCCGCGAGCACTTTGCCGTAGACTCTAAACGCTGAACCTTGTGCCCTGGGCCTACTCCCCAAACCCTGGCCCTTGAGAGCCTGAACCCTGGATAAATAAAGCATGATCCCAATCCGCAAACCAAGTCCTCGTTCCTACTGTGTTTCAAATCTAAATAAAAGTGTTCCATGGCCTCCTATTCCAGTGCTTCAATTTCCTGCTAGCAATCCTGAACCCTATGTATCGCTATAAAAACCCCAGTCTCCACTTCAATCTCCAGTGGCTTTGCCAATTGGTTGTCCCCTTTTACCCTAAACCTCTCACCCTCAACCCTAAACCCTAAACCCTAAATCCTAAACCCTAAACCCTAAACCCCCAAAACCAATTGTCCCCTCTGAGGGAAATTGAAAGGTGAGCTTCGTCTGCGCGGTAGGAGCGATAAATGCAGTGCTGGAAAGGGCAGCAGCGCCTGCCACCCGGCCCAAACTTGCTGGCGGTTAGTAGGAATTACGGGAATATAATCCCTACATAATACCTGTATCATGGATTCCCTTCTTCCCTACTAACCACCAGTAAGCAAGGCGCAGAAGGTTCTGGGCTTCAACACATGAGTCATGTGAGCCATGAAACAATGTTATGGTGCGGCGAGGTTCTCTGTAAAACCTACGCAAAAGACGAAAGCTTACTCGGTGCCTGCTTCACAACGAAACCTACGCAAACTTGAGCGAAACAAGATGTCTAAGACACCTATTTCCACGAACCATACACGGTGCATTCAGTGGCTTCAGCAACCTCCGACACGAACCTACGCAAAACTTGCGAGAGCCTACGCGACGCTACGCCCGAAGGGGAAAAGCCTACAGTGGCCCTGGCTTGTAGTACTGTAGAGTGTTCATGTTAGGGTAGTTATGCAAGGAGTACAAGGAATCTAGAATCAAAATCAAAAAGCCCTATAGCCCTAAGCCCCCTAAACCCGAAGCAACCCTAAACCCTGATAAGCCCTGAAGCCTAACAAGCCCTAAGCTCTATTATCTAGGCACCTACAGTACCGTTATACAAGCACCCATGTAGCCACTTTTTTCGCTGCTCGTCAGGGGATGTCCAGGGATGAGAGTTTTGGTTTATGTGGACCGTTTTGGAGCAGGTATATGGGGCACAGGGTTTAGGGTAGGGATTTATAGGGTTTGGGGTTTAGTGTTTGGGCTTAAGGTATATGACCTGAAGGAAATATAGATGGCGAGTTGTCGTCAAAAACATGGTCCGGTTTTGAGTTTAACACAGGGACCTAAGGGGGGAGCATGATCTTAAAATGCACTTCTCAACATTCTGGAGGGTCGTGCGTTTATGGCTTAGGATTTGGGATGGAGTTTCTGTTCGGCTTGGGTAGGTCTTATTAGGACGACTCACAAGGATTACACATTGGAGGCCCTAGGTAGGCCGGAGAATTACGGTTCCGGGTTGGGGTGTAGACTTGCGGTTTCGTGAACTGTTGGGTACTAAGTAGCGGTCCTAGGTAGCGGCGCCTCCCCAAACAAATGTGGATCCCAGCTTTAAATTAAATTCAACAGGAGGAAGCTTTCGGGAGTTCACAATATGGGTGATTCTCAACACCATGGGCCCCTAAACCCTGAACCCTAAACCCAAAACCCTAAACCCTACATGGTTATACATTGTATTACGGCACCTACTGTTTAGGGGTACCAAAGTCGGACCCGGGGTTTAGGGATTTAGGGGTTTAGGGTTCCTAATTTGGGGTTTAGGGTTTAGGGGTTTAGGGTTCCTAATTTGGGGTTTAGGGTTTAGGGTTTAGGGTTCCTAATTTGGGGAACTACCCATAGGCTTCAAATTCAATCAGGAAGGGGAGGGTTTCCTCGGCTCAGAACCTGTTTTAACTTAGGTTCAATTAACTTGAATAGTTTAGGTCTACATGGACCGTTTTGGGGTAGGTATATGGGGCACAGGGTTTAGGGTTTCGGGTAGAGATTTATAGGGTTTGGGGCTTAGCGTGAGCTCGAAATCTGTTTTAATGCAAATTCAATAGGAGGAGCGCAGAAGCGCTGCGGGGCTCAAGTAGCTGTTCTAGATTGAATTCAATGTAAAAGGAGCGCGTTTTGATTTCTGGAATCCCTATAAAGGTCTCTAAATTTTCAGACAATTGAGCCCCCCAAAAAAATATCGTAATATGGAAGACCCAAGCAGCTGCTGGACTACCCCCCTGCAAAAATGATTGCCTGGCCTCCTCGATGTAGCGGTTAAAGAAGACATCGTCATTTTTGGACCTAGCCTGAAACCTGAACTCCTGATCCTTAAGATCCTCGTGGCAAACGAAATGCAAATTAGTAAGAGAGTACGCATCATCAGGGGTTGAGACTGAAAGCTGAGGCTCTAAGGTCCTCTTTCTGCTTTGATGAAATCTTGAACCCTACATCCTAACCCCTAAGCCTTCAGCCGTAAGCCCAAACTTTTCAGGTTTCGAGTGTTGGGGTATTGAGGCTTTGATCGGCTTCGATGCTTTGGCGTCCTAAACCGCGTCACCCTACACCCTAAATCCTAGCCTAAGACTCCTAAACGGCTCAGGGTGCAGGTATACTGTAACCTTTAAGCTTACACTTATAAGGGCTAAGCAAGAACATAAGCACATGGAGGGACATCCTGCTAGAAGGCCATTACCACCAACCCCTAAACCCCTAGACTTCAAGTCTGGAGGGCTCCGGCTGGGGGCTTGGGTGTTAGGACGGCTCATGGCTTCAGATGGTTAGATGTAGAAGCCTGGATAGGTACCAGTATCATTCTCTGGGGTTTAGGCTTGGGGGCTGAGCCCCACATAACTTGCACAACCATGAAACAAAGCACGAAAACCCTGATCCAATGATTTAAGCCTCCACATTACAGGTTTTGAGGTTCGTTTATGCTCCCACACCACACACATTAATAGTGGCACGCTAGGCATGTGTGTGTATATATATATATTTTATTTATTTGCATATGTATATATATGTGGGACCATGCTGGACCCAGCTAACATTTTCATACACTGACCACCAAACATATTAAAACCTGCTTTCTTTGAGAGCCTACGCCCTAAACCCTACATCATCCCATAATTCTCTGAGAAGCGAGAAAATGCCTATACAGCCTTTTTAGGAGACCATCAGGAACCCTGAAGCGCAACTCTACAGAAAGGCCTGCAGCGGCACCGACAGCGAGAGAAACTTTACGGCCCGTGGAAGCCATTCTGAAGGGAAGATTCGGGTTTAGGGTTTCAGATTTAATGTTTAGGGTCTAGGGCTTAATAATGATAATGGTCATAACCCTAAGCATAATAACAGCAGTCGTCATCACTAATCATTATTGTCAGTCTTACGATTCTTATCTTGATCCTTGATATTATAGATCAGTAATAGCAGGAATACTCCTCCTCCTACTACTCCTCCACCACCACCGAAGCGGCGGCGGCGACGACGACTACTACTACCGTGATTGCTAGCGTCATCACTATTGTTGGAATTATTGTTTGCCATTTAAGTCTTATAATTCAGTGTATGTTTATTCTATACCAGGTTATTGCCATGTGATTTGTGGGGCAGAGAGTATCAGGATGCGCAGTCTGACCTCATCAAACCCTCTTTGAGGGACGCCCAGAAAGTAGATTTATGACCGAAGCCTGAACCCTAAACGCCTAAACCCGAAATGCTTTATAGGGCCTACTAGCCCACTAGGCCGGGCCGATTGTGAGTGGGGCGTAGGGTTTAGGTCCAACCCTCCCCCCTACCCAATAACAGTCATAGACCTTACTGGTTTAATGTCTAGGGTCAGGGTATCTTATGGTTGCAACTACAATTTGTGTTCACATCTAGTGGGTTGGGTAGAGCGCTAAAGTTCAAAGTTGAAGGCTTGCAGTAGGGCTCGAGGTTTGGTGTGTGGATTTGGTGAGGTTAGCGCTGGTGCGTGACCCCAGTCCAATTACCATTATCTTATGGAAGCCCTAAGGGGGCCCCATGTAAGCGGGACCCATAATAGGAGACCTTTTGGGATCTTCGGGAGGCTTTAGGGAGGCCTTAAAAAGGCTTAATTATGGGTCCCCCCTGTACGGGGCCCCCTTAACGATCCCATATTTATCCATTGCGATCAATACCGGCGGGCGGGGGCAAGAAGACTAAACCCTAAAGTCCCCCTTAAGTAGATAGAATATAGCTTTGCGTATATCTTTAAATCAGATCCAAGTATATACCCCATAGTCTGTGTACTTAGGGGGCCCTAAACCCAAAACTCAAACCCCTAAACCCTAAATAGTAGTTTCCATGTTCTTTGCCATTGTCCCTATATAACCCGTATGACCGCCCTAAGGGGGACTATAGACCCCAAAACCTTTGGGAAAGAAGAGGCTGAGGCTTATGAACGTTCTCTACCCCAGACCCCCCAACCTCAAATATGTGTGGGAGCTTTCATAAAGAGACAGTTTAGGGTTTAGGGTTTAGGGGACAGCCCAATACAAACCCCGATACAATAAAATCCTCATTGTATGCACACCGAAAGGAAGCTCGTAACTAGAACCAACTTTGGATATTGGCAGTTTCCGTTTGATCAGAATTCTGGGGCAGCGGCGGAAGCAAAAAGCACGGGATTTACGGATTCTTCCTCAGCAGCTGTGCGCTCAACTCAGTCACGTAAGTACATGTTAGCTTGCTTTCAAATTGTTCAGATGGTGACTCCCAACCTTAGATCTTGTAAACAGTCAGAAATACTTCTAGATGCGTTAGCTAAGCCCTAAACCTTATTAAACCTAAGCCTATAAACCCTAAACCTTAGAAACCTAAGCCTATAAACCTGAAACACTAACCCTAAACCCGAATGCAACGAAACTACACCCCAACCCTTGTTTACAGTTTACCGTTGAGACTTCAGGCTGTAGGCCTAGTGTGCTCAGGGGTGGCCCGATCCCAAAACCCTGGAACCCTAAAACCTGTGGCGATTGTGAAGTTTAGGTTTTAGGGCTACCCCAGTAATGGAAAATCAAATGGTAAATAAAATTGAACATGAAATGGAAACTGGGGGTATATAGAGGTTACCTTTGGTTAGCTGGCCATGAAGGACTGCAAAAGAAAATGGAAACCAATATAATGGGTCATATAAGGACTACTAAATTACAAGGATCCATTCCTCCATTCCTAGCGATCCACAGGGGAGAAAACCCCAAACCCCCAACCCTGATCCACAACTTAGAGCACCCAAAACTCTAAACCCTAAACCCTAAACCCTAAAAAGCCTGATGTTACCCATATCCCCAGAAGCTTGAGCTCTAGACCCTACACCATAACTTCATAACCCCTACGGTGGATACTAAAAATGCTGCATGACCCTAGGTACCATATACCTTGGGAATTATAGTACTATAGTATATTAGAATCATGCAGGATTTTTAGTATCAACAGTAGGACCTACCTAGACCTGCAATGCAGCACCTTCTTGGGGGTCTCAACCCTGAACCCTAAGCTCTAAGAACCTTAACCCCGATACCATGCCAAACCCCCAAAAAACCATTGGCATTGCAGGGTCCAGGTGCCCTTAAACCCTAAATCCTTAAAACCTCGCAAGCTGAAGCATGAACAAGGGAGTTCCCCACGCTTCGTTAAGGGTTTTAAGGTTTTAGGGTGCAGGTTATGGGCTTACGGGTGTAGAGGCTAGGATTTGGAGTTATAGGGTCTGGGTTGGCTTGGGGCTTGAAGTTAAGATTTAAGGTTCAGGGCTTGTGTGTAGTGCAGTGAACGTCAGATTTTGGAGTTTCGGGTTGGAGGTTTGGGGGTTCAGAATTCCAGGTAGGGCCACATTATGGTTTTAGCAAGAGTATAAGGTCCTTTGGGAACATGGGAGTTTCTAAAAAAAGGGGGCGCCTTTTGGGACCCTGCGGATATGTAGGGGCTTGGAGGTGATAACGGGGCGTCCATCGAACCCTAAGGGTCCAAGTACCCAATAATCATATACTTACCCAAAATCTGCACTATAATTATCATTTCCCAAATCCCAGGTACTTAGTTATTGGGTACATGGACCCTCCGGGTTAGGAATTGTACAAGGGTCCCTTTGCTAAAGCCTTATCCCCGAACCCCAATCCCTACCTGGATCCTCCAATGTAGTTCCTTTTTGGGTTTGGTATGGTTTTTTGGTTCGGATTTTTACCCAACAAGGTACTACATTGGAGGGTCTAGGTAAACCCTAAACCCCACACCCAAACCCTAAACCTTAAACCTACAGACTGGGTGTCTTTTCGGGAAGACTATAAGTATAACTGCCTGCGGCTTCAGAACAAAAAATAACGATCTCCTTGTAGACCCTCCAAGGTAGTACCTTTTTGCTAGTCCTAGTAAAAGTCCTAGCCAAAAAACCATACCAAACCCCAAAAGGAACTACATTGGAGGATCCAGGTGAACCCTGAATACTGTTGAGTCATTAAACCAGCCGATGAGTCTAAATCTGTATCATTCGAATCTATATCGTGTCCAGGTGTTTCTGGAATCTTGGTATCCAACGACCACCCAGAATCGCTAATTACCACTCCTTGGCCGGCCCAAAACATTCATTTTCAAGTCCCAGGTGCGGGCCAGTGGGGTCGCTTCATACCTAGTTTGTACCCTATGTTAACCTTTTGGGCCCCAGAACCACCAAAAAGGCCAAGCGCCGATATTTGGGGCCCATGGCTCGATCCTAATACGATTTTGAGAGTTTAGGTTTGAGGGTAGCAAATCCTAAGCTCCAAATTCCAAACCCCCTCAACCCCAAACCCTAGGCCGGACTCAAAAGGAAAACTGGGTTGCTGTTAAGGAACTTAAACTAAGTTACCATAATGGGTATATATAGTAAATAATAGGGTTCCCCAATATAGTAACCTAATTTAAGTTCCTTAAACCCTATAGTCCCCCAGCTTCCATTTCATTATCCATTTTCTTTTCCATTTGATTTTCCATTATAGGGTGGTAATATAGTAACTAAGTTCCTTAACAGCAACCCAGAGAAGGGGTTCGCAAGTGCAGTTGCGAGATTGGGGCTTCAAAAGCTGCCATTTAGCTGAGGCTTCACAGCGCAAGGCCTAGGATTTTGGGGTTTTAGA
Source organism: Symbiodinium pilosum (assembly GCA_905231905.1). Taxonomy (NCBI): domain Eukaryota; class Dinophyceae; order Suessiales; family Symbiodiniaceae; genus Symbiodinium; species Symbiodinium pilosum. The sequence goes on along the minus strand of CAJNIZ010000387.1, from coordinate 5,701 downwards.
GTTTAGGGTTTAGGGTCTAGGGTTTCGGGTAGTCCTTGTGGGACCCCTTTTGGGCGCATCAGCTTACCTGTCCACCCGCACCTCTAGTTGCTCGAGTTAGCTTGGGAAAGACCGTTATGGAGCTAAGGATACATCTAGCTCTGCACCACCTCCTTCCGAATTGGTGTTTAAAGTTTAGGGTTTAAAGTTCAATCCATGCTGTCAATGATTATAACGCCCTAGATTTTGAGCAAACAGCTTTCGCCAAGTTAGGGGTCCAAGAGCGCTTTGAAGGCAAAGGTACTTTTGGGCACAAGACGCCCTAGAACTAGAGCAAAAACAATCCAGACCCACAAAATTGTAAAGGTTGAGGTTCCAAGATGTGTTTGCTATCCTACGGTCCTGAGGGTCTGCAAGATAAAGGACAACTTTAAAATCGAACACGCAAATCCAAACTAAGTATTGTGAGTGCTCTTAAGATCAGAAAGGGAGAGCTGATTCTGAGACCTGCTTCCCTAAACCCCTAAACCCTCAACCCCTACACCTGAAACCCCTAAAGCCTCAACCCCTAAACCCCTAACCCCTAACCCCTAACCCCAGACCCCTAACCCCAGACCCTTAACCCCAGACCCTTAAACCCCTCACCCTGGACCGCTATACCCCCACAACGTAGCAATATGGTGGGAATAGAATCCACACAACTCGCCCAATGCCTTACAAAGTTTGTTGTCGCATCCGCGGACACGGAGAGGTTAATGGCCAAAGCAACTGGCCCACGATCAAAGCATTTTTCAAAGTCATAGGAGATACCGCCTACAACTTGACCGGATTGAGCCCTACCTGCAAGGTATGCACAGGTGTCAAAATCCAGAGCGTCTGCCCCAGACCGGCCTTGAAGCCCGTGAACACCTTTGTGTGCCAAACCGGGTTGCCACCACTCGGAGCGTTGATTGTGTCGAACGGCCGCCCAGAGCCCACCATGGGCTATTAGACCCTAAAATTCCCTATTAGGACCCTATTAAGGGTAGATTAAGGTACCCTAAAGGTCTAATAGCCCATAGTGGGCCGGTACACGGCCGACAAGACTGTAATTGGACGATGCTGCACGGCAGTGGGCACCTCGCCCTCTAAATCCATGCTTAGGGTTTAGGAACTCCACTGGATTATATAGGCGTAATGGAAAAGAAACTGGAAACTACTATAGAATATTAGGGTCATATTGGGATAATGGAAGCTATAGTATATTGGGGTTATGTTGGGATAATGGAAAAGAAAATGGAAGCTACTATAGTATATTAGGGTAATATTGGGATAATGGAAAAGAAATTGGAAACTACTATAGTCATGGGGATAAAACGAACGGAACTCTTCACAAAGGGATCAGGCCACGTGCCATTTGCCTCTATGACATCGAGCAACCGTGCTAGGCATTCAAACAGAGTCGGGGCCCATACGGCCAACGATTTGAGGTCTTCAATGCACCACTTATCCATCCCTGGAGCAGAAACTTTGTTTAGGGTTTGGGGTTTAGGGTATGGTGGGTCTATGTAGGTTCCCTTTGGGGGTATTTGGGCTCCATAAAGGATACTTGGGAGTCTAGCCCTAAACCCCTACCCTAAACCCTAACCCCTAAACTTTGAGCCCCGGGCAGTACAAAGGCTTTGACAGGAGATCCCGTGCCTGTGCACCGGCAAACGGGTCTGCAGCTAGTGTTTAGGATTTGGAGTCTGGGGATTATAGGGTCTAGAATTGAAGATTTAGAGTTCAAATGAGTTCGAGCAGCCAGGGCTTAGGGCTAGGGCAGTTACAGGGCTAAGGCATTAACCACCTCCGGGGGGGGCACGGGATGACGCGCTAAAATCTTCACGCCAGGCCGCGCCACAGGGCTCCCAGTTACCTAAATAGTAGGCAACTGGGCTATGTACCTATAGGGGTATATAGAACCCAACCCCCATTATTTAAGTAGCTGGAGCCCTAGGGTAGGCTATGCCAGGAATAGAAATTGACTGCTCTTGTACCTTGGTCTGTGGAGACGAAAAACCCTAAACCCTTTAACCCTGAACCCCTAAACCCCTCAACTGTAAACCCTTCATGCAACAAAAAACAAGCTGGCCTGGAGCCTTTGGCGCATCATGAGTTCCCCCACTATCCCCCTTACGTTCCCCCTTAGGGTTCATGGTCTAGGGTTTAGGGTTTATAGGGACTTGGCCTTTTAGTAGCCCTAATAATCCGTATAGCAAGCTCTGTTAAGGGGGAACCCGGGAGGGTCAGCAAAAGGGAGGGGGTGTGGGAATTCATGAGTATAGGTTGGTGTTTATTTAGGGTTTAGCAGGAAGTGTTTTCGAGTATAGATTTGACCTACGCGTACTGGGGAGTGAGCGATCCCTGGGTTTAGATTTTAGCATACATATACACACCTTGATAGAAGCCCCTATTTATGATACTTACACTTGCTCCCCCGCTCCCCTTGAAGCACGGGTAAGGCAAAGATTTGTTACGCTGCGCGATTTTTATGGGTTCCGTCAACACCCCAGCCTGGACTGCCCCGCCCCTATGCTTCTCCCTTGATGAAGCCCTACAAGCTCGATCTGAGGGGCAAACTTGGGTGGGGTAGTATAGAGGGGTCCTGTACCTAGACCCTTAAACCCTACGCCCCTTCAACTCCAGACCCTTAACTTAAGCGCTTGAGGCCTGAAAGCCTGAACCCTCAAAACGTGAGGGTTGCCCTAAAGGTGTTTCTAGTACAAAAACCCCCATCGTAAAATACTGTTGCATGCTGGGCCCTTGTAAACCCTCAATGTTTACCAACCCCTGCCTCCTAGGGTTTAGGCTTTAGGGTTTGAGGGTCAGGGTTGAAGACATAGGCTTTAGTGTATCAGCTTCAGGGTGTAAGTTTTAGAGTGTAGGGTTTCAGGTTGAAAGGTGGAAGGCTTTCGGTTTACCATGTTGCCTGAACCCTATTTTGGTGGGTTGGGATTTAGGGCCCGAAGCCTCTCAATTCTAAAGCCGCACCACCCTGCACAAGACACAAAAAAAGGGGGAGGGTCATGCTGTCTCTTGCTAGCAAGGGCTGAAGGGATAGGTTTATGGCGCGCGTAGTATTAACGCTAAACTTTAAATTGAGCGGGTGTAGGCCGTGGAGAATGGGGGAAGGGGCTTAGATTTGCCACAAAATTTGTTACGGGCTTCGTATAGACATCCTTTCCTTCATGTGGGGGTTTCTCATAAAGAGGGACCCTTGCAGATCCTGGAGCTCCGTGCTTTCACAAAAGTGGTCAAAGGACTGAGTCGGAAGGTCCTTGGCATCCTCCAGCTGTAAAAAGTTCAAGTGGCACGCTGTCCACTGTGCTCGTTGTGACTTTTGCTGCGGCGAGCGCTTGGGAATCGGCGCCGGAACAATGGGAGCTTGCTCTTTTGCAGCGTTGTTAGCAAGAAACTTGGCCCATGGGTCAGTGGAAGGTCCGGGGTGGCATGCTTCCCCAACCCGTGTGGCAAGTAGGCCAATAGCATGAAAAATGGCACAAACAGGCAAAGGCGGCAACCGTCAAGGGGCACCCTTGCAATTGCTAGGTCTTCCCAATCAAGGGTTTGGCTAACCCACCTTGGTCTTGAGGACGGTATAGGAACTGTTTTGCGAAACTCCCATGTCATTTCATGCTGAGAAAGGCCAGTAACGGTCCCACCTCGATCTAGTTCAACTTTTGCAGGTTTGGTGCTGAAGGCTTAGGGTTTAGGGTTGAGGGTTTAAGTTGTAAGGGTACACTGGCAACGTGATTCTAACCTGAATTCCAGACCTAGAATCGACCTAGAACCAGATAGGAGGGATCATTGCGAACACAATTGTTTAGAGAGATTCTAACCGAGAAGGGAACCTACCTTCTGGCCAGTTCAGGGACGCGGTTTGGGGTTTAGGGTTTAGGGTACCTTGAACGATTACCAGGTGCTGTTGCTTCCTGTTCAACATATGCGTATCTGTCGCAAACGCCTAGATGCGACATGCTGACCAACCCCGTTGCAGTCCAGCAACATCGCAGTTTGTCGCCACACTACAACCCGTGAATCGGGTTCTTTGTATACGTACATATATATATATAAACATAATCGCTATGTATACATGTACGACTGCTATGGCGTATGCGCAGATGGGGGTTACCCTTGAAGGGCATGTAGGGGTCATCTTGAGCAACTCCCACATGGCGGATGCTGACCCAAAGCATACACATAATGCATACCCTTCGTAGGGTGTAGGGTAGAGTTTACGCCAAACTTCTAAATGCCGGACCTCCGGCCAATGATGACTATGTTGCGACATACATATAAACCCTCCAACACTGCATTGGCCTTCTTTTGGGGAAAGTGCCAAAATGCCCATGACGCTTCCACCACACACCCTTATCCTGAACTAAGCCTGAACCCACTTGTACTTCCCATCTATGACCCTATGATATATGCCGTGCGTATAGTGCTGCTGTAAGCCCCTAAACAGTTACGCAAAAATTGACAAACCGTCACATGAGCGGCGGTGTCAGGCAGGATCAAAGATGTCCGCATCCAACGTGAACATTCCGTTAGCTCCACAACTTTGGCGGGGCATACATAAAGGATAGCATCGGCAGGAGGATAGAAAGCCGGGTACAAACTATATGAGGTCACCATAGTAAACTCCTGGTATTCCCGGAGTTTGACAGACCCAAACCCTACATCTTAAGCCTAAAGCCCTAAACCCTCAAGCCAAGATAAATGGAAATTGTATCCTCTCCCGCCCCTTTCAAGGATCTCTCAGAAATAAAAACACTCAGTCAGGGGAGACCTCAATCATCTGACCAGTGTCATGTTTGACCAAAAACGGCCATTCTCGGGCCGTCCAAAATGTTCAAAAATGGTCAAAATAGGGGAAAAACCCTAGGGAGGCCCATAGGTTCTGCAGGCTCAAAATGATCATTTTTGATCAAAAACGGCCATTCTCGAGCAGCCCAACATGTTCAAAAATTGTCAACAAAGGGGAAAATCCTTAGGGAAGCCCTTAGGCCCTGGAGCCAAAATTTGATGGTTGGGTGTCCCAAAACAATTTTTGACCAATCTCGGGCATTTTCGGGCCACCCAAAATGTTCAACAATAGTCAAAATCGGGGAAAATCTCTAGGGCGGCCCTTCGGCTCTGGAGCCCAAATTTAATGGTTTGAGGGTCCCAAAATGATCATTTTTGATCAAAAACGGCCCTTCTCGAGCAGCCCAAAATGTTCAACAATTGTCAACAAAGGGGAAAATCCCTAGGGAGGCCCTTAAGCTCTACCAAATTTGATGGTTTGGGTGTCTCAAAACTGACCGAAAACGGCCATTCTCAGGCTGCCCAAAATGTTCAAAAATAGGCGAAAATCCCTAGGGAGGCCCTTAGGCTCTAGAGCCAAAATTTGCAGGTTTTGGTG